>CAUYLG010069268.1:0-12983 GCA_963573385.1 Cacajao melanocephalus | reverse complement strand
TTCTTATTACCCACCTTCTGAAGCCTGATTCTGTCATTTCATCACACTCATTCTCCATCCAGCCTTGTTCCCTTGCTGGTGAGGAGTTGTGATCCCTTGTAGGAGGAGAGGTGTTCTGGTTTTGGGTGTTTTCATCCTTTTCAGAGCCTTTTTTTAAAAGTTGAATGGTTGACGCTCTCCCAGGTGTTCCAGTTGCCTGTTGAAAAGGCACTGGGATCTGTGTGATTTCCCACACGGCGACCCACTGTGCTGGCTGAAACAGTGGTGCTGATATTCGAGGCACTTTTTTGCCCAGGAATCTCCTGGCCTGGCTCCCTGATTCAGTCCCCTTTTTTTAAAATCAGATGAATGGGTGACTCTGCCTTCCTGAAGCTCCACTCGCCAGCTAAAAGGGCACCCTGACCAGTGAATTTTGTACGGAGAACCACTGGACCGGGGTGCCAGCAAAACAGCTGTGCCAGCCAAAACAGCCACGCTGGTGACCCATAGGGCTCCTCCGCCTGGGAATCTCCTGGTTTGTGGGCAATAAAAACTCGTCCGGAAATGCGGCATCCACTCACCCTCTGTGCTTTCACTGGGAGCTGCAATCCTGAGCTGCTCCTAATCAGCCATCTTGGATCTTCCCTGAACACTTAAGTTCTTAATACATCTTGAGTCTTAAGTTTTGTAGATGATGATAGGTAGGGGTCTGATATGGTTTGACTGTGTCTTCACCCAAATCTCATCTTGAATTCCCACATGTTGTGGGAGGGGCCTGGTAGGAGGTAATTGAATCATGGGGGCAGGTCTTTCCCATGCTGTTCTCATGATAGTGAATAAGCCTCATGAGACTTGCTGGTTTTATAAAGAGAAGTTTCCCTATACAAGCTTTCTTCTCTTGTGTGCTGCCGTGCGAGATGTGTCTTTCTCTTTTTTCCATGATTGTGAGGCCTCCCCAGCCATGTGGAACTGTAAGTCCATTAAATCTCTTTTTCTTTCCAGTTTTGGGTATGTCTTTATCAGCAGAAATGGACTAATACAGTAGATTGGTACCAGTAGAGGGAGGCGCTGCTGAAAAGATACCTGAAAATGTGGAAGCAACTTTGGAACTGGGTAACAGGCAGAGGTTGGAAGAGTTTGGAAGGAGAAGACAGAAAAATGTGGGAAAGTTTGGAACTTCCTAGAGACTTGTTGATGGCTTAGACCAAAAGGCTGATGGTGATATGGACAATGAAATCCATGCTGAAGTGGTCTCAGATGGAGATGAGAAACTTGTTGGAAACTGGAGCAAAGCTGACTCTTGTTATGTTTTAGAAAAAGACTGGCAGTATTTCACCCCTGCCCTAGAGATTTGTGGAACTTTGAACTTGAGAGAGATGATCTAGGGTATCTGGCAGAAAAAATTTCTAAGCAACAAAGCATTCAAGATGTGACTTTAGTGCTGTTAAATGCACTTAGTTTTATAAGGGAAGCAGAACATAAAAGTTTGGAAAATGTGCAGCCTGACAATGTGATAGAAAAGAAAATCCCATTTTCTGAGGAGAAATTCAAGCTCTCTGCAGAAATTTGTGAAAGTAATGAGGAGATGAATATTAATCTTCAAGACAATGGGGGAAGATGTCTTCAGGGCACATTAGAGGTCTTCATGGCAGCCCCTCCCATCACAGACCCAGAGACCTAGGAGGGAAAAATGGTTTTGTGGGCTGGGCCCCAGGCCCTCTGTTATGTGCAGTCTAGAGACTTGGTGCCCTGTGTCCCAGCTGCTCTAGCTGTGACTAAAAGGAGCAAAGGTACAGCTAGGGCCATGGCTTCAGAGAGTGCAAGCCACAAGCCTTGGCATCTTCCACGTGGTGTTGAGACTGTTAGTGCACAGAAGTCAAGAATTGAGGTTTGGGAACCTCTGCCTAGGTTTCAGAAGATGTATAGAAATGCCTGGATGTTCAGGCAGAGGTTTGCTGCAGGGGTGGGGCACTCATGAAGAACCTCTGCTAAGGCAGTGTAGAAAGGAAATGTGGGGTGGGAGTTCCCACACAGAGTCCCCACTGGGGCACTGTCTAGTAGAGCTTTGAGAAGAGGGCCACTGTCTTCTAGACCCCAGAATGGTAGATCCACTGACAGCTTGCGCTGTGTGCCTGGAAAAGCCACAGGCACTCAACACCAGCCTGTGAAAGCAGCCAAAAGGGAGGCTGTACCCTGTAAAGCCACAGGACAGAGCTTCCCTAGTCCATGGGAATCCACCTTTTGCATCAGCATGACCGGATATGAGACATGGAGCCATAGGAGATCATTTTGGAATAAGGTTTGACTTCCCCACTGGATTTTGAACTTCCATGGGTCCTGTAGCCCCTTTGTTTTGGACAATCTCTCCCATTTGCAATGGCTGTATTTACCCAATGCCTGTACCCCCATTGTATCCAGGAAGTAACTAACTGGCTTTTGATTTTACAGGCTCATAGACTGAAGGAACTTGACTTGTCACAGATGGGACTTTGAACTGTGGACTTTTGAGTTAATGCTGAAATGAGTTAAGACTTTGTGGGACTGTTAGGAAGGCATCATTGATTTTGAAATATGAGGACATGAGATTTGGGAGGGGCCAAGGATGGAATGATATGGTTTGGCTCTGTCCCCACCTAAATCTCATTTTAATTTTTACATGTTGTTGGAGGGACCTGGTGGGAGGTAATTGAATCATGGGGACAGGTCTTTATCATGCTGTTCTCATTTTAGTGAATAGTCTCATGAGATCTTATGGTATTATAAAGAGGTGTTTCCCTGTAGAAGCTTCTATCTTTTGTCTGCTGCTGTGTGAGACATGCCTTTTAACTTCTGCCATAATTGTGAGGCCTCCCCAGCCATGGGAAACTGTAAGTCTGTTAAACCTCTTTTTCCTCCCAGCCTTGTGTATGTCTTTATCGGCAGTGGGAAAATAGACTAATACAGGATCTAATTTCATTCTCTGCATATGGCTAGCCAGCTATCCCAGCACCATTTATTGAACAAGGAGTTCTTTCCTCCTGGCTTATTTTTGTTACCTTTGTTAAAGATCAGATAACTGTAGGTATGCGGCTTTATTTCTTGGTTCCCTATTCTTTTCCATTGGCCTATGTGTCTATTTTTTGCACCAGTACCATGCTGTGTTGGTTACTGTAGGCTTGTATAGTTAGAACTTGGGTAACTGTAGGGAGCCAGCCCTACATCACTCGTGGGTACCCCAAGTTTGGTGGTAACAAAGGAATGAGAGAAAGACAGATTAAGAGAAAAAGTGGGACCAGGGGACCATCACTTCATCACTCTGGAGGTGACAGTGAAGGCCCTGAGCTCTGATCATCCACACTATTTATTGATTACAATCACTTTGATCTACAGGGTAGAGGTGGAGTGATGGTAGGGAGAGGGTGATGGTGGAGTTAATCAGTGAGCTGGAACTGAATCAGTGAAATGGAACTGATGTGTCATTCTAAGGATTGATAACAGTGACGGTTTGGGAGTTTCACAAAACAAGAACATGTGGTTATCTTTAGCTTATTATCTAAGTGCAGCTGATGGAATGCGGGCCTTACAAGGAGTCTACAAGTCTGGCTACGTCATAGTGCTACGAAGGGGTTTTACATCCTTGAGCACAATGTTTATGGTAACACAGCCTAGGTCACCCTGCCCTGGAACATGAGGCATGGAGATGCCTTCCTCCTCAGAGGCCTCCTGCGGCCTTCTGCAGTTTGTTGTTCCTTGTTTATATGTTACTCATAACCAATTTATGTAGGCACTCTGTAAGTCCTTTCTCCTTTGCAGCTTTTCCCAACAGGTAATGTGATGCTTCTGGCTTTGTTCTTTTTGCTTAGGATTGTTTTGCCAGTCATTATTTTAAATGGTAGACTATCCGCAAGTTGCCATACGATAGTTTTTACTTTTCTCCTGGAGTTAGACATTTAGGCTTCGAAATTTTCACTGTTCTAAATTCTGCAGTAAAAATCCTTAGACTTAAAATTATTTCATTCATTTTTTTTTTTTGAGATGGAGTCTTCCTCTGTTGCCCAAGCTGGAGTGCAGTGACACAATCATGGCTGACTGCAGCCTTGACCTCCTGGACTTAGTGATCCTCTCACCTTAGCCTCTCAAGAAGATGGAACTAGAGGTTCATGCATCACCATGCCTAGCTAATTTTTTAATTTTTTGTAGATATGGGGTCTTGCTATGTTGCCCAGCCTGGTCTCTAACTCTTATTTTCAAGTGGCCTCCCAAAGTAAATATTCTTTATGTTTAGAATTATTCCACTAGGGAAGATTCCGAGAAGTTAAATCAGTGGATCAGAACACTTAAGCCCTTTGATACATATTTTCAAGTCATTATCCAAAAGGATTGTATAAATTTCTACTTTCATCTTTTATAATTAGATAATTCATTACCATATTAGGAAATCTTCACTAACCTGAAAAGTGGAAAATATACAAATATCTTAATATCTTGCATTAATATTTGCAACATTATTTAATTTGAATATTTTGCCATGTTGTTTATTAATTAATTGTATTGTCTTTTACATGAGTTGTTTTCTTACCTATTAAATACTAGGGTCTTATTTAGCATTTCTTTTTGACTTGAATAAATTTTTTTCTACAAGAAAGGAAGGAATATTTTGCCTGTTCTATTCTCTGCTGTTTTACTTGCCTTTTTTGTTGGACGCTTTGGTATCCATACTTGGAACTATTGATTTAATGACATTTGATTTCTACTATTGTTTTTAGTCTTGGAAATTCTCCTCCCCCTACCCTGTCTGGAACAGTATTCATTTCTATATATTTTTCTCTTTTTTCTTTAATCTTGAATGAATTAATATAATGTACACTTTAAGATGAAGTCTTTAAGTGGAGTTTTCCTAAATGGCTTACCGAATTGGCCAGTGACATCTTTACTCTTTCTATTATCAATTCCATTTTTTACTGTTTTTATCATGTGGTAAATTGCTGATCTAACTTCTGTACTATCTATTTGTTCTGCTTATCTCCTGTTTATTATTGACTAGCAGCAAGTTGTATTAATGAAGCTTTTAGAGATATTTTAATTTCTGATAGGTTTTGTTTTCTCTCTTACACTTTAAAAAAATATTTAGTCTACTGTTCTTATTTACTTTTTCAGGTGGCATTTAATAATTTGTCAAGTTTCAGAAGCAAAGTTCTTGCTGTCTTAGTGCAAAATATGCCATCCTATACATGAATTTGGGAAGTGAATCAAATATGAGAAACTGAAAGGCTGATCTAAACTGGCTAAAGCTAAAGAGGGAACATTCTCCTTCCTTCCAGAAGTAAAACTTGGTTTTGAATACAGCTTGATTGGGGCTCACATAGCTTTTCTCTCCCATCTCTCAAGAACATCCCTTCACGCATGGCTGCCTTCCTATCATACTTGACTTTTGCAGCTTCAAGGGAATGCCAGGTCCTTGGATATTCATGGAAGTGAATATCTCCCTCCCTGATTGCTCCAGTGGAAGTCCAGAAATTGCTTCTTGTGGTTCTGATTGCCCTCAAACTGGTCATGGGCCCAATCCTGAAATGGATGCTATGGTCAGAGAGATAGGAAACATTGATTGACTTAAGCCAGTTAGGGTCACCCCTGTTGCTGGGGATGGGTGTTGAATAGATACTGTGGTCCTCTTCAGGGCTGATTTGCCCCTCTCCCAGCTATTGGGAATGTCAGCTGCTGATGGTTTATTGCTGGGCTGTCTCTGAGAATTCCCTGCTGCTGTAGAGAATTCTAACCCAAAGTCACACCCCTCCCAGGGGCTAGCCTGAAGCCAACAACTGGCAGAAGTGGGGACATAAGATCTTGCTTCCTTGCCTCATTATTGAGTTAACTCCAAAGACTCATTCTGGCTTCATAGTTCTCCAGAGAATCAGCTGAGATCTCAATTGCAGCAACATTGCTACTGCCTCAGTGTGTTTCTCCACAATCCTGCCCTCCTTACATTCTTAATGGTGTATTTTCTGAGATCACTCTCCAATAAGCCTTCTGCATGTAACTTCTTGTCTCAGAATCTGTACCTAAGGAACCCAATCTAAGAGGGTGATCAATCATACCTAAAATACTTGGCCAAGAATAGAGGAGGAGTTATCTCAAAGGAAACTCTAGGTACTGTTGGTGTGCTTAGAATGGGGAGAAATAAATTCAAGAGATGCCACCAACTAATGTCCACTACAAGAAGGATACACTTTACAAGGCACAATATTCTTATTTAGTGCTATATTATGACTTTTCAGTTGCTCAATTATCTGTGAAATAAAATTTCACAATACTAATACATATTTTTATTAAGGTGTTTTCTGTTTCTCTATGTAGTATATTCTGCAAATTATTAATTAATTAATTAACTGATTATTATTATTTTTTGAGATGGATTCTTACTCTGTTGCTCAGGCTGCCGGAGTGCAGTGGTGCGATCTCTGCTCGCTGCAAGCTCCGCCTTCCGGATTTAAGTGATTCTCCTGCTTCAGCCTCCTGAATGGCTGGGATTACAGGTGCCTGTCACGATGTCCGGCCTTTTTTGTATTTTTAGTTGAGATGGGGTTTCACCATGTTGCCCAGGCTGGTCTTGAACTCCTGACCTCAAATGATCTGTCCACCTTGGTCTCCCAAAGTGCTGGGATTCAGGTGTGAGCCACTGCGCCCAGCCTCCAAAATACTAATTTTTCCTAAAACTTTTTAGGGACACATCTATTTAATATATCAGCCTATGCCTTTGTGACATTTTTTTTGGGGGGGTGGGGGAATTCTAAAACTCCATTTGTGGTTTTTCAAATGGTAATGTGAGTTAAGAATAAGACTAAAATTTTTTTAGATGGGATCCTTCAATATAACAGGTTATTCTGAGTTGCCAAGAAGCCAAGAAATGCCTTCAGGGGTTTGTTCACTCATGTACTAGACAGTTATTTTGATCCCCTCTCTTTAAAAAACATCCAACTAGAAAAATGCAAGCTATCAACACAGGAGCCAACTGTGGTGAGAATAATTCCCTGTGTCCAGGAGGCTGTGTACTGTGTGTTATTCATTGAAAGTGTGCCTGGAAAAGGCAACTCCTCCCCCATGAACTTCCCAACGGGCCTCAGTTGTGTCACTAGGCACTGCAAAATTAATTCTGTTGAGGCAATGTTTGGGCCGAGGAGTCAGTTCCTCCCACTGGTGCCCCATCCCCTCCTTTCCATTCTTTTGAACAAATCATCAACCCGCAGTTGCTTGAAGTGGTCACCAGGAACTCCCATTTCTAGAATGGCAGGGGAGTTTTAATGCCAACAAATGTCAGCACATGCTAGTGAGCCTGGTTGAGCTGCACAGGATTAGAAAGCACCTTGCCAGTTCCGGGGCTTCTTAAATTTTTTCAAGAGCAACAGAGTCCCACCAAATTTTCACTTGTTTTGCAGGTGATGGCAATGCATTTGGTAAAGTACAGGAGGTAAAATCACAATCAGTGCTCTGTGTTTGAGGCTTTTCCTACATTGCTCACCTAGTCTTTGGAAAAGCCTTATGACTAGGCATTCTTCTTATTTTCACTTTACATGGGAAGAAATTGAAGCTAAGGAAGGTTACATAAGTTATCCAAGGTTACACAGACAGGTGGTGGTGTCCCTGGGGAGTTGGGTGTTTGTGGAAATTTCAAGTTGAACAGTGTTGCAGATTAACTCCATGTTAAATTGTATATTTCACAAAACCTGGCATTAATTCTTTTCTGTCAGTTGTTGTCATGTCTGGGCAGGAGAGACCTTACCAACTTATACTGCTAATTATTAGGTATCTAAATGCCTAAAAGAATACCAAACCATTCCCCTTTCCTTTTCTACATTTAAAGAAACATATAACATGATAACTTTTAATAACTGTGGGGATAAGGCACATGTGGACCTACTAGCGTATTTTATTTGGACTTTATATTCAGAGACAAGTAAACAGTTTTTTGTATTTATTTATTTAGAGACAGGGTCTTGCTCTGTCACTGAGGCTGGAGTGCAGTGGTTCAATATTGGCTTGCTGCAACCTCTGCTACCTGAGTTCAAATGATCCTCCCTCCTCAGCCTCCCAAGTAGCTGGGACTACAGGCATGTGCCACCACACCCAAATAATTTTTGTGTTTTTTGTAGAGACAGGGTTTCACTGTGTTGCCCAGGCTGATCTAGAACTCCCCAGGTCAAGCAATTCACCCGTCTTGGACTCCCAAAGTGATGGGATTACAGGCATGAGCCAGCCTGCCTGGCCAACTTTTTCTAATAGCAAATATGAGCTCTTAGAGCCTTACTGTGTTCCAACCACCTTGACCCAAATTAAAGTCCTGTAAAGTGAAAGGGAAGCAGCCGAAAACCTGCTACCAGGATAGCTGTGCCCATTATGCCATTTGCCTAGCATTTTACAGCACAAAGTCAACAATCATAGTAGCAAAAATAATAGCAATAATGAAATGCTATTTATTGAGCACTTAGGTTTTGCAAGATTTTGGACTAAAGGACTTATCAGAGTTGTTTATTTAATTCTTGAAAAAACTTTATGAGTAGATATCATTACTTTTATTTTTATTTCATGTGGGAAGAAAATGAAGCTAAGGAAGTTTAACTAACTTGTCCAATGCCACACAGACACTTACCAGCAGAAGGGGATTTGCACCCTAGCCTGAATTACTCTGGAGCCTTAGCTGTAATCACTATACCAAATAGAAGTATGATTTCGAAGAGAAACACTGCAGTATTAATCTTATTGGTGCATGTGACTAAATTTCATGGGACTAGCCTAGATGTTTTCTTCTATAGGAAAGCTTACACTGGATGGTCTAAGGCAAAGTGGAAGTCATTAGTTCTATCCACAAATATCTCAGTTTTTCTCTTCTTTTAAGTATGTAGTAGAATTCACTTCCTTTTACCTTTAGAATTGTAGGCCAAATGGCTTAGTTTGATTATAAATTATGAGTGAAAGTGACTTTGTCACTTCAATAGTGAGCTATAAGACAATATCAGTGACCCTTGTCACTTTCAGGGAGAAGTTTATAAAAATCAGTGCGTGAACATTCTGAGTTTACACAGATGGAATGATAGGTACCATATTTACCCTCTGGCCATAAGCAAATAGAAAGCTGTATAAAATATATGAAATCGTTGTTTTCAGCCTTTGGAAAATAGGCAGCACAGGACAAGAATCCCTAAGAGGAGAGAAACAAATGAGAGGTACCAAATGACTGTCTTAGCTTACTGCTTGAAAGAACACAGCAGAGAACGGAGGAACATGAACAGTCTGGTGGTCTAGCTAAAATGAAGAGGCAGAATTTGGAGTTTTGGGAAGCCTCTGCAGCTAGAATATGTGAGGAAGAGGAGAGACTGCTCAAGGAGACAGGTCAGAAGATCTGCAGAGGGATTCTCATGAGTTTTTAGTTGAGTACTAACTTGCACATGCACTTGAGGAAACTACCAAAGCAGGAGAAGATATTGCAAGAAATAAGTGGGCTGAAAAACCCCGAGAGCTTACACAGAGTTAGGAACAGTTTGTGTTCACAAATGCCAAAGGAAAAAAAGTCCTAAAAATAGAATGTTGAGTAACGTGCCACAGAAGTGGGCAAAAATTAACTCTAGAATAAAAGCTGTTTGGGATTTGACCTAATAAAGCTTATAAGCAAGTCCTGAGCATATTAAACAGATTCCAAGGAACTTCACTGCATCCACAAACCTAGTCCCCAAATATTTAAAATAGTACAAAAAAATCCAACACCAAACAACATAAAATACTCAGTGTTTGGCATCTAGTAAAAAATGACCAGGAATTAAAAGAAGCAGAAAAATGTTACTCACAAAGAAGAGAAAAATCTTTCAAAAGGAATAAATGTAGGAATGATATTTGATAATAAAATTGGTAGACAGCATTAAAACAACTGTAATAACAATTCAAGATGGTAGAAGAAAGTATGAACATGAAGAGAAGAAAAATAAAATGCATGAAAAATTCAAAATAAAAGCTAAAGTCATAAAAGATGAAGTATCTGGAAAAAATGCCTAGGAAAGATAAAGAGCAATGACACAGCATAGAAGAAAAAAAACTAATGAACTTGAAGACACTTTCCAAACTAACACATACAGAGAAAAACAGCAGTAATAGTGAGCTATAAGACAATATCAGGAAACCAAACATAGGTATGATTTGGAGTTCACATAAAAGATGGAGAGAAAGAAAAAATATTATAGCACTAATGACCAAAAATTTTCCAAATTTGATAAAATCTATAAAATCAATGATCCCAGTAGTTCA
Source organism: Cacajao melanocephalus (assembly GCA_963573385.1). Lineage (NCBI taxonomy): Eukaryota > Metazoa > Chordata > Mammalia > Primates > Pitheciidae > Cacajao > Cacajao melanocephalus. Next base: position 2,735 of record CAUYLG010069268.1, on the reverse strand, counting down.
ACAAATCTGAAGCAGAAAAAAATATAAAAGTATGCTGAGGTACAAAATGATCAAATTTCTAAAACTCAGTGATAAAAGATAATAAGGTTTTTAAAGCAGTAAGAGAAAAAAAAAGTCAGAGAAACAAAAGTGAGAAAAACAACAGGCTCTCATCAGAAATAATACATCTAGGCATCTTTAATGTGGAATGACATATTTTTAAAAATTCCACCTAGAATTCTATATCCAGCAAAAATATCTTTTAGAAATAAAATTCAAATAAGGACTTATACAAACATGTAAAAGCCAAGAGAATTATTGGCAGCAGATCAGTCTTTCCTTGAAAGGAAGCCCCTCAGGCAGAATGAAAACGATACAAGATGGACATGTGGATTTACAAAAGAAAAGAAGAGTGACAGAAATGACAGATGTTTGGGAAAACATAAAATACTTTTATTTAAAAAATAGTTTTAAAGGATAATTGACTAAGGCAAAATAAGAAGAATATATTATTAATTTATAACATACATAGTAATAAAATATATGACAATGATAGCACAAAGGCCAGGTGTAGGAGGAGGAAAACAAAGTATATTCTTTTAAGGTTTTTGTATAATACGTGAAATAGTATATTACTTGAAGGTAGGCCATGTATAATATCAACCTTAAAGCAATTGCTTGAAAAAACAAAGAAGAGCTAACAGGCCAACAAGGAAGATAAAGTGGAATTAATAAAAACATGATTAACCAAAAAGATGCTAAGGAAAGAAGAAATAAAGAAACAAAGAACTCAAGCAACAACAATAACAACAACAACAACACCCCACATAAAACAGTGGTAGATTTAAATACAATTTTATTGACAATTCATTTAAATGTAAATGGTCGAAACAGTTCAGTTAAAAGGCAGAAATTGTTATATTGGATAAAAAAGCAAAATCCAACTGTGTGCTGCCTACTTTGAATATAAAGATAAAAGTAATAAAAGTAAAAAGGTAGAAAAAGATGTATTCTGTGAACACAATTGAAAGAAAGCTGAAATGGCTATATTAACATAGTTAATATAGATTGTTTTACGATGTAGGTTTTATTATTATCCTGGTGTGGTGAGGCTAACAAATTAGGAGATGATTGCCACTGAAAAGATAATTTGCTATCCATAGGTCCAAGAGGAAGGGCGTGCCACACAACACAGGGCAGGTGAAGAAGCACCAGGTTGGCCAGGAGGCAGAGGGAGTGAAAGGGACACATGGGCAAGAGCGTTTTTGTGGTTTCTACTGGACAGGCAAAGCAACACAGTACAATCAGGCTTAGGATTTTGGCTGGTTTGAATAATTGCAGTGGGATCTAGGATAAAATGGCGGTCTCTTGTTGCCTAGTACATGACCCTGGGGTGATTAGGTCAGGGAATAGTGGCTGGGCAAGTGAAGACCAAAAAAGGAGGTGGTTGGGGTTAGAAGATCTGGATTTGTTAATTTGTATTTGAATCGTTCACACAATTCCTCTAGGAATTGGCTATTTCTAGGAGGGGTAGTCTTTGCAGTGTCAGCAAGGCCCAGATGTCAGAGCATCAGAAATACAGAAAATTGACCAAGTGCATTGGGTCATTCCTGTAATCCTAGTACTTTGGGAGGCCAAGGTGGGCAGATTGCCTGAGCTCAGGAGTTCAAAATCACCCTGGGCAACATGGTGAAAACTCGTCTCTACTAAAATACAAAAAATTAGCCAGGCATAGTTGGCAGATGCCTATAGTTCCAGCTGTTTGGGAGGCTGAGGCATGAGAATCGCTTGAGCCCAAGAGGTGGAAGTTGCAGTGAGCTGAGAACTCACCACTGCACTCTAGTCTGGATGACAGGGCAACACTCTGTCAAAAAAAAAAAAGCATGATCAATACATATTAATGAATATATTTCAGATCAAAGAATATTAAAGAGAGATAGAGAGATGAGGGCCATTTCATATTGATAAATTGATGAATTCATCAAGAGGATATAATGCTCTAAATATATACTCTTAACAGAGTTTCAAAGCAATAACTGACAGGAGTAGACATAGCCACAATGGAGATTTCAATACTGCTATCATAATATTTAATAGAAGAAGATAGAAAATCACTAATGTTATAGAATACTTGGAAAGCACTACCAATTAAATTTAGTTAACATTTCTAGAACATTGCTACCAACAACAGCATAATACATGTTCTTTTCCAGTGCTCAAGACACATTTATCAAAATAGATTATATTTTGGTCCCTAAGTCTCAATAAATTTAAAAACTTGAGATAATTTAATGTATATTCTCTTACCACAATAAAATTTTATTAGAAACCAGTTACAGAAATATATTTGGAAAATCCCTAACTATTTGAGAATTAACAACAGACATAAAAAGTCAGTGGTCCAAGAGGAAAATAGGTTGAGCTGAATTATATCATATCAATATGTGTGAGATATGGCTAAAAATTGATTAGAAGAAGAGAGATCCAAGAGGGCCGATTAACAACAGCTCAGGATTGTAGCTCCCAGTGAAAGCGCAGAGAGCGAGTGGACGCCGCACTTTCAGACGAATTTTTGTTGCCCACAGACTAGGAGATTCCCAGCAGAGGAGCCACACGGTCGCCAGCGCGACTTTTTTGGCCGGCGCGGCTATTTTGCCGGCGCCCCAGCACGGCGCTTCTCGGCGCGGAGTATACGGGACGACTCCGGCTCGGCTGGTCCCGTCCCCACAAGGAGAACAGCAATTGGAAGCGCTGAG
>CAUYLG010069267.1:0-13847 GCA_963573385.1 Cacajao melanocephalus | reverse complement strand
TCCACCCCATGGGCTGTTGGTGCTAAGGTTTCTACAGACCCTGTTCTTCCCACTTACTGTCGATCACCCCAAGGGGTTTCTGTGTTTGCATGAGCCTGTATTTCATGCCCTCATTTCACTGTAGATGCAGAGTGTAAGGTTAAGTCACCAATGTACCTGTTTATTTCTGATGGTCAAAGCTGCCGCCCATGGATGCCAAGCCAAACCACAGACATGCCATGAGTGGGGAGCCACATGCCAGGAAGGAAGCCCAGCCCTCAACACCTCAGGCTGCAGGGAAAGGGGTGATGGGGTAGAGTTTGAGGACACAGCTGGGGCATGCTGTGTGCAGGTCGCAGGGAGGAGCAGCAACTGGCTCCTGCGGCAGAGAGCATGGCACAGCCTGATGATCCCAGCTTGTGTGGCCCCTGTCTATTGCTGATGTGAGATCAGAGTGTGTAAGTGTCACTCCAGGGAACCTTGAAGGGCCTCAGGGATTGTCCATGGTCAGAACCAAAACTTGTCTCTGCTTCACCATCTCAACCACAGTTTTCTACAGCGTTCACAGATGCTGCCCAGAGGGTCGTTCTCTGTCCATGTTGAGCTGCAGCCCAAAGAAGAAAGAAAATAGGAATAGTTAGGAAGGAGAGGAGGGAATGAAGAAGAAGAGAGAGAACTAAGAGCAAATCCAACAGCAGAGAGGGCAGAGTTCTGTAATCTAGGCTCTGGTCTCAGTGCTAAGGGCCATGCACTCCCTTGGAGCTCCATGGCATCTGGGGTCTGGGGGTTTGGTGGGGAGGGACGGTCTGTGCACTCTGTTAGCACTATGGCCTTTGGGTGTCTGAGCATTTGAGGGGAATACTCAGAACGGCCCCCTTCAGCTTCTTCCAGGGACAAGCCCCATATAACATGTGAGCCTTGAGATGTTTGTACAGCATCTGGATGTCTGAGTGTTTTGACGGTAGAGGGTCCCCAGGCATAAACTTCAGGTGTCCCAGTCTTTCCTCTGCCATCAGAGTCCTACCAGGCTGCAAGCTTTCTCTTGCAGCACCTGGATTCTGGGCCATGTTTTGGGGCTTGTGAGACCCTGGGACTCTGGCCCCCATCCCTCCCTCAGCACACACACCACTGCCTGAGGAACATCCAATATAACCATGCCAGCCAGGCGCTAAGAGCGCCCCCTTCAGCTTCCTCCAGGGTCAAGCCCCAGAAAACCCACCCTTGCTCTCTGTCTCCATGAGCTTAGGAGAGAAGCTAGAGAAATGGTTTCCAAGAGTTGCCTGTTTTTCCTATCAGCAGCAGCAGCCTACCTCTCTTCCTCTCTCTGTCTCTCTCTCTCTCTCTCTCTTCCCCCCATCTCCCTCTCCTCTTTACCCCAACCCTCTCATCCTTTTTCCTTTCCTCTCCTTTTCCCACCTCCCTGTCAGCCTAAGCGGGTCTGCATTATGCCTGCTGTGTGCCTGGCAGTGGTCCCATCCCATCAGGCACATTTCTAGTTAGCACTGGGTCACATCACCACCAGCCACATCGTGACCCCCAGGATGGGGGTTTTATGAGCTTATCCAGGTTTTGTGTCTGCACCAGGCCAAGGTGTTTCCAGAAGGCCTCTCCCCCACCTCCTTCCATCACAAGAATGGACTTTCTGTTTTATCTTTTCATAGATGCTATAAATTATAACCAATGTGTGTGTGTGTGTGTCTGTGTGTGTGTGTGTGTGTGTGTGTGTGCGCATGTGCCCATGGACAGGGCTTCACAGCTGGGCCTTCTTGCTCTGAATCACCTCATGGATCCTTAAAGAAAGGGGTTAGGGTGGCTCTTCCCACGGCTCACCCTAGCTCCTGGCATAAGAGGTGGGCACGACACCGTGAGCTTCTTGGGAGCCGCATGGCAGCGGCAGGACACAGAACCAAGGGGGAAGCCTCCCAAGGCTCTGCTCCTTCCTGCATGCTCAGAATCCATCAGGTGAACTGACACAGATGGCTCAGTGTTCCTGCCTGCAAACACACCCTGCACGGGGCTGGTGGCCACCATGCCCACTAAAGGGAGAGGACAAGGCCAGCAGAGTGCCCACAAATTAGAAGTTCAGAAAACCTCAAATGACGTGCAAAAAACGAAAAAATTGTCAGGGTTAAGAGAATTTTTCTATCACTTCGCTTCACAACTCAGCATTTCTGATGGGGGTGATTTATGAGCTGAGGGAGCTGGCAGGGGGCTTGTGGGAGAGTGGGCAGGAGGGCAGTATGTTTTGGAGGTTCTAGAATTCCCAAGGCTCAGCACCAAACAGCCTCAGAACCAGGCTTTCAAGCAGCAATCAGGCAGGGAGCCAAAGTTTAAATTTGGAGAAAGATGCATCCCTGAGGACACAGTGGCCTCCACATGGAGAGACCGTGGCTGGACCATCTCCTTCTCTCTCTGGCTCTCTCCTGCATCCACTAATTGTGCGTGAATAGAAGTGAGCAATGCAGCCTGGGTCAGGCACTCTGCATTCATCCGTGCATCTGTCTACACACTTCTAATCTGTATTGGCCTCCTGTGCCACAGAGACCACACCAGGCCTCAGGCCCTGTCCCAAGAGGCTCACAGATGGCCCCGATGGTGTCAGGGCTAAAAGACTTCACACCAGAGCAGGCCCAACTCCCAGACGTGGCTGGATGTAGCATGTACCCAGGTTGGAAAGGCCAGGTTTGCACCCTAGGAAAGGCAGACACATTGCCTTTGGCATCAGATCCTTGATGCTGGCCCCACCTGGCACAGCAAGGAGCACACGTTCAGCTGCACATTGCTGTGACCTTTGACACCTCCCTCCCTCTGAGGATTCTTGTTGCCAATGTTTCTTCTATGATTTCCTGATCTCCAGGAGCACCCAGAACCCAAGAGAGCCCCAGTCAGACACAACTTGGGCAGCCTGAGGTCTACCAACCTGGGAAGGGGTGGCCTCTCTCTGTCTTTGTGGGTGTTACAGCATCTTTAGGGTACCATTTTTTGGCCAGAAACCTCTACACTGGTGGCACCTTTACCCAAGTTTTGTCCTGTGTCCATGAATAATTAGATACACAGAGAAGTGGAGGGTGAGCAAAATGAAGATAAACTTTAGAGTGTTAGGACAGTTCAGAGGAGACCCCCGGGGGCAGCTCCTCTCTGTAGGCAGGTCCTCTCCTCCAGTGATCAGCTCTCAGCAGAGAGGTGGCCCTGGAGTGGGTGGCTCCTCTCTGCAAGCAGGTAGCTCCTCTCTGCAAGCAGGTAGCTCCTCTCTGCAGCTAGTCATCCAGTCATCTCAGTCCTCTGCCCTGCTCTGGCTAAGTGTGGGGCTTTCATGGACCTCAGAGGGCAAGAAGTGCTTGCTGGTTGGTCCCTAGGCACATGGGCCTGCAGGAAGAGGCACAAGTCCTCACTTCAGTCCCTACCTGGCCCCAGCCTTCAGGCCCTCCCTGTCTTGCAGGTGGGGACTTATCACTCCCCCCCACTTCCTGTCCCTATCTGCCTCCCCACTCTGCCCATGGCACCCAGGCCACTGGCACCAAGGGACACCCTCAGGCCAGTGCTGAAGTCCCTGTACCCCCATCTCAGCCTCCCTCCCACAATCGTTGTCACCCAAAGTCTGGAGGGGCCAAGGTGGCAGGGGCCAGCGTGTCAACGTTGCCCCTAGCCTGGGGCTGCAACAGGGCCTGAACTCGACCCCAGCCTCTCCCCAAGATCTGAGTCAGCACCCACTGGGAACTCCGGGCAGCAGCTGAGACCTGGGTGGCTCCAGCTGTGCCTGGGGAATTCCAGCCCTGCCAACTGGGAGGGGAGGAGTTCCCACCTGTCGCTGGCACTGCAGAGTGCACAGCACTGGCCCGTGTACCTTCTCTGCGTCAACCCGCAGTGGCAGCGAGCGAGGCGCAGGTGGCATGGTGGACCTGGCCAATCCCGCACGAACCCGCTGCTCCCAGGGCCGGTCCTCAGAATGCCGACTGCTTCTTGGCTGGTGCTTGGAAGCTCCTGGGGCAAGGCAGGGAGCAAGTCCCAGGCTGCAGCAGAAGCTCGGGACCTGGGAGCGGATCCTGCCAGGCGGTGCGAGGGCGGAAGTGGTACAGTCAGCTACCTTGGGAACATGGGGACAGGGGGCCCACTGCTGCCATCGCTGCTCCCACAGCCGTTCCCGCTGCCCTCTCTGCCGCCTTGCAGCCTAGGGGCAGGGCTCCAAGTCCTTGCTGGGCCGGGGCAGTGTCCAGGAAGGGGCGACATAGCTGCAAGTTCCCCGCTGCGCTTTCCCATGCCTGGCTGGCGACCCTGCCAGGTAGCGCCTCTGGGAACCAATTGCGGCCCGGGACCCGGCCGGCCGCCACACTCCGACGTGGAGTGGATCCTGGGGATGCAATCTCGGGTGGCCCCTCGCTGAGCCTCCATCGTGGGCGCAGAAACCTGGCACCTGGCAGGGAGCCAGCAGCTCCCACGTCACTGGCCGGGTCCGGGAAGCGGGTGCCACTCTCACGTCCCACCCCAGGCCGCTGACACTCGGTCACCGCTCCGCCTTTGCATTTGGGGCCGGACCCCGCGCTCCCAGCACAATCGCGGCACTGTCCTGGTCCCAGCTCCTCACTGGGGCCCCGTGGAGGACCTTGCAGTTCGGCCAGGCCACACAGTAATGGCTCCCAGGGCGGCAGACCCCGGGACTGTTCGCCTCAGCCCTGGGACTGTTTGCCTCAGCGTCTGCGCCAGAGGACCCACAGCCTTCGCCCTCACCTTGCTGCAGCCGGTGCCATGGCAGCTGCCGGTGCCATGGCAGCTGCCGCTTTGGACAAGCCGCCACTGCCATTATGGGTGCTGGCAAGTCTCACTCCAAAGGAAGCAGGGACCAGGACCTGTGACTGCCCAGGCCTGCTTTGTGGAGTCCATGGGAAATCCTGTGGCTCCCAGAAAAGGGCACGGACACCCTCCCTCCAGTCCTTGAGTCAACTCGGGAGAGCACGCATGGCAGCGGCTGATGGCACAGTTCTGGAGTCCGGCGTCCTGGGCTGGTAACTGGCCCTGCTCCTGGGGCGGCTGTGTATCCAGGGGCTTCCATCTCCTCTTCTGCAAAACGAGGCAACACAGCACCCAGCTCGTAGATCCCTGGCAATGAATGAGAGTCGTCGATACCCGAGTGTGTCCCTGAGTGCACAGAGACCCGGGGAAGGAAGGCAAGAGGACAGGAAAGGCAGCAGGAGGGAGCAGCAGTCTGTGCAGCCATCTGCCTTTTGTGGAATCAGAGACAGCACAGGCACAAGAAGCCAAGCCTGCAGCCTCCCACCCATCCGACCAGAACCATGCGCCCAGGGCCACTTCAGGAGCATTTCTCTGGTCTGAGACAGAAAAGCAGTAGCTTCTGAAGCTCTGTCCAAGCTCTGGGGCCTGCAGCCTAACTGTGTTAAGAGACACAGGCCCTGCCCCCTCCCAGCACACCCCTCCCAGCCCCCTCCCTTCACTGTTCCTCCCAGTGCACCCTTGCTGATTCAGGACCCTGAGATCAGGGTTTCTCCTGGCTTTCCTTGAGGAAGCGTCACCACAGTGTCAGAGGGTGAGATGCAGTTGGCATGATGGCCTGGCCAATCCCGCATGAACCTGCCCCTTCCAGGGCCCTTCCTGTGAATGCCAGCTGTGTCTTGGCCTAGTAATGAAGAGTGTGGGAGTGTGCATGGGCATGTACAGGTGTATGTGCAAGTGTGGGAGTGTGTGAGGGCCTGCGCAGGCGCACAGGAGTGTGTGGGCATGTGTGGCAGCCTGCAGAGGCATGCACAGGTGTGTGGGTGTGTACAGGCGTGTGAGAGTGTGCAAGGGCATGCACGGGTGCGCGGGCATGTGCGGGTGTGAGAGGGTGTGCCCCTATGTGTGGTGGCGTGCATGTGTAGTAGTGTTCTTGGTGTGCGGGAGTGTGTGGAGGGGTGGCCAAAAGTGTGAGAGTGTGTGAGAGTGTGCATGGGCATGCGAGGATGTGTGAGACTGTGTGCAGGCGTGCAAGATTGTGTGTGGGTAAGTTCAGGGGTGTACAAGGGCGTGCAGGAGTGTGTGGGTGTGTCCACGAGCATGCACCTGTGTAGGGGGAGTGTCGTGGGCGTGCACGAGTGTGCAGGGGCTTGCATGGGTGTGCGGGAGTGTCCACGGGCACGAGAGTGTGTGCGGGAGTGAGTGGGCGTGAGGGTGTGTGCCACTTGTGATGGTGTGCATAAGTGTGTCGTAGTGTCTGCGGGCATGTGGGAGTGTGCAGGTGTGCACACAAGTGTGTGACTGTGTGCAGGTATGCGAGGGTGTGTGAGGCGTGCACGGGCATGAGAGATTGTGTGCTCGTGTGTGGCAGCGTGCACAGGTGTGAGGTGTGTGGGAGTGTATGTGGGCATGTGGGAGTGTGCCCGGGCATGTGGGACTGTGCTGGGAGTACGTTAGTGTACGCGTGAGGGAGTGTGCACAAGCATGTGGGAGTGTAGGCGGGCGTGCCAAGATGTGCACCTGTGTGGGGGAGTGTGCATGGCAGGTGGCATAGTGGCCCAGGTCAATCTCATAGGAACCCTCTGCTCCCAGGGCCAGTCCTACGAATGCCGGGCCGCGCCATCCGGAGGTGCTGGAGACCTCCCGAGACGCCACAGGGAATGAGGCCTAGGCTGCAGCGAAGCCTCAGGAGCGGGGAGCTTGTCCTACCAGGCAGTGTGAGTGCCGCGCCTGCTGCCCTCTCTGCCGCCTTGCAGACTGGGGCAGGGTTCCAATCCCTTGCTGGGCGAGAGCGGTGTCCGGAAAGGGGGCACTTCCCTCCAAGTTCCCCGCTGCGCCCGGCTCTCCCCCTCACCTGGCTGGCGACCCTGCCAGGTAGTGCCTCAAGGAAGGGATTACCGCCTGGACCCGGCCCCGGCTGATGCGGGGTAGATCCTGGGGACGCAGCCTCAGGCCCCTCGCTGAGCCTTTGGCCTGGGCGCAGGAACCTGGCCCAACAGCAGGGAGGGCCCAGCAGCCCCGTAGTTGGCCAGGTCTGGAAAGTGGGTGCCACTCCCACTTCCCAACCGAGGCCACTGAAGCTCTGCCACCACTCCGCTTTCGCGTTTGGGGTCCGGACCCCGCGCTCTGAGCACAATCTCGGCACTGTCCTGGACCCAGCTCTGCACTGGGGCCCCTCCGTGGCGGACCTTGCAGTTTCCCCATTAGCAGGTGGCTGGGCCCGGCCAGGCCCCACACAGTAGTGGCTCTCAGGGCGGCAGGCCCTGGGACTGTTTGCCTCAGCGTCCATGCCACAGGACCCACAGCCCGTGCTGCCCTGCACTGCAGCAGGCGCCATGGCAGCGGCCGCTTTGGACAACCCGCCACCTGCCATCATGGATGCTGGCAAGTCTCACTCCAAAGGAAGCAGGGACAGACCAGGACATGTGAATTCCCAGGACTGCTCTGTGGAGTCCACAGCATGAGAAATCCTGTGGCTCCCCGAAAAGGGCACTGGCACCCTCCCTCCAGTCCTTGAGTCAGCTCTGGAGAGCAGGCATGGCAGCGCTGATGGCACAGCTCTGGAGTTCATGGTCTGGGCTGGTAGCTGGTCCTGCTCCTGGGGCAGCTGTGTATCCAGGGGCTTCCATCTCCTCTTCTGCAAAATGAGGCAACACAGCACCCAGCTCATAGATCTCAGGTGATGAATGAGGGTCCTTGATTGCACCCAGCATGTCCCTGAGTGCACAGAGACCCCGGGAAGGAAGGAGGCAGAAGGAAGCAGTGATCTGTGCAGCCATCTGCCTTTTGTGGAATGAGAGACAGCACAGGCAAAAGAAGTGAGGCCTGCAGCCTCCCACCCACACGATCAGAACCACGCACCCAGGGCCACTTCAGGAGCATTTTTCTGGAATGAGACAGAAAAGCAGCAGCTTCTGAAGCTCTCTCCAAGCTCTGGGGCCAGCAGCCTAACTGTGCTAACAGGCTCAGGCGCTGCCCGCTCCCAGCCCCCTCTGAGCACACTCCTTCCAAAGCACCCCTCCCAGTCTACTGCCTCCCAGCTCTCTTCCAGTGCACCCCTCCCAGCACATCACCTCCCAGACCCCTCCTAAAGAACCTTTCCCAGCACGGCACCTCCCAACTCACCCCTTCAAGACCACCCCTCCCAGATCCCTTCCAACTCACCCCTCCTAACACACCCCACCCAGCCCCCACCCAGCACATCCTAGCTCACCCCTCACAGCACACCTCTCTCAACACATCACTCCCAGCACACCCCAGCCAGCCCCCTCCCAGCACACCCCCTCCCCGTGCTCCCTTGCTGATTCAGGGCCCTGAGACCAGGGCTTCTGGCTTTCCTGGAGGAAGTGTCACTGCTCACTGGGTTCCCCTCACAGGCTTCAATCTGTGGAAGGAAAGAGTTAACCAAGACCTTCTCAGTCACCCCAAGCGGCCTACCAGGGAGAAGGGAAGCTTCTCCCTTTAGGAGCTACCAGGTGCAACTCCCATCCTATGACCATCCAATTTGTCAGGGGTTGGGGACAAGCCTCTTCTGGGGATGAGGAGAAGTGGCCTAGGAAACAGGAGTGACAAGGGAGAGGCTGTCAGGCCAGAGAGGAGACCCCACCTCCAGGGCAGAGAAACATGGGCAGGTACTCCGGATCAGGACCTCTGGGGGATTTGTTGCCTCTGGCCTCCAGGCCTCTGCACCACCAGGGGGACAGGGACACACCAAGCCTCCAGAACACTGTCCCATGAGGGTGAGAAACCAGTCATGTCCTTGTTCAGACACACCTGAGAGAGCTGCAGGTATTTACCCCAGCAAGAAAAGGGCTGGGACTCAGGCTACATGCAAATACCTTCAGGGCCATCACATGCAAAAGAGAGGCTTATTCTGCAAGGTGACAGGGGCCTTATGGGAATGGAGGAACTGGCCACCCAAAAACAATTCATAGTCCTACAATAAGCAAATAAAATTAGGGGATGAGACTAAAATCTGCAGAGTAACAAGTGAGCGCAGGAATTATGTACTTTAGAAACCTGCCCACTAACTAAAAACACATAATACTAATCTGTTTGCTATGTCATCTATAACAAAACGAAGTAACGATTGGAAAATATGTTTCGTATTACCTGGATTATAGTCATGCCATGGTGTAAACTTTCAACACACATATTTTAGATAAGTCTTGTTCTTCATAATTTAAAAATCTCTGCACAAATGTGTGCTACACAAGTAATGCAATAAAACAGTAATAATTGCACATAATATGGCAATGTGTAATGTAAAAAAGCATCAGTAATAAATTAACAGCCGAGTGTGGTGGTGTGCACGTCTGTAGACCCAGCTACTCAGGAGGTTTAGGTGGAAAGATCTCTTAAGAACCAGAGGTTGAAGCTTCAGTAAGCCGTGTTTCCCTTACGGTACTCTAGCCTGAGTGACAAACCCTGTCTCAAAAAACATAAAAAATAAAAAATAAGGAAGAAGAAACAGAACCTGCAGCATTCAGCATTCATGTATCTTGCCACTCACTTTTCACCTACCCCATCAGCTTCTTCCCCAGAGTAAACTGTGGGAAATGTGCTTTGTATTCATCTGGATTTCTTTCCCATAGTACCCTACCATCTAGATGAAATTACTCATTCAAAAATATACATGGATTTACTTTTTGCTGTAATGTATCATGTTAAAGAATTTTTTTTTTCTGAGACATGGTCTTGTTCTGTTACCCAGACTGGAGTACAGTGGCATGATCATAGCTCACAGTAACCTCAAACTGCTGGGTTCAAGTGAATCTTTGGCCTCAACTTTTCTAGCAGCTAGGAATACAAGCTTCTGTGACCACAGCTGGCTAAACTAAGAAAAAAAATTTGTAGGCCAGGCGCAGTGGCTCACACCTGCAATTCTGGCACTTTGGGAGGCCATGGGAGGCCGATCATGAGGTCAGGAGTTTGAGACCATCCTGACCAACGACCTGTCTCTACTAAAAAAATACAAAATATTAGCTGGGAATGGTGGCAGGCGCCTGTAATACCAACTACTTGAAAGGCTGAGGCAGGAGAATTGCTTGAACCCAAGAGGCAGAGGTTGCAGTGAGCCAAGATGGCGCCAGTGCACCCCAGCCCCTGCAACAGTGCGAGACTCGGTCTCAAAAATAATAAGAACAATTTGTAGAGGTGAGATTCTCCCTTTGTTGCCCAGGTTGATCTTGGACACCTGGCCTTAACGAATACTCTTGCCTCAGTATCTCAAAATGCTGGGATTACATGTGTGAGCCACCACACCTGATCTGTCTCTTTGTTATTTTGCAAACCTATAGAGAAAATGTGTAAATTATTTCATAAAAAAATAAAGTGGAAAAATGCATAAAAATGAAAGTCAAGCTCACAAAAACTTGTGGCACTGCTCAGTGGAAGCTGACTACCTCATCTCACTGCACCGTATAGAAAGCCAACAAGGAGGTAGAAAAGCTGGAATTTCTCAACGGCTGGTCTGTGACTTTATGGAAAGATTGTGATGATATTTAGAAGTTTTTCTCTTTATAAAAGGTGGAAGACAATCATAAGTTTCTAATTCTATTAAAAGCAAATTGGTGAATAAAATAAATATGTAGTCTCTTTCTCCTTCTCTAAAAGACTAGAATGGGAATTTAGAACCCTGCTCTGTGATGAGGGATGGCCCGGTCAGTCTACTCAAGACATGGGCTGTCACCTAAACAACCACTGAACTCCACTGGAAATGGTTGTGGTTTCAATCACTAGTAAGGACGTAGAGGTTGGGGCTAGGAAAGGCCCCATATGGGAACAGGGACTCAGAGGGAACCTTAGCTCCTTACTAGGATTCCCTGAAGTCTACCTACAGTTTTGCAAATAGTCCCTTTATTAAACTTTCCTTAAATCCATATTTTACTGTGCTTTTCTGTTTGGACCCTGGCAAAACTCAATACAATGAATCACAGAAAGTCCTGTTTTTTCAGCAATTTAGGGTTAGAATGAGCATCTGCTTTAATATTTTATAAATAATCGAGTGACAACAGGAGGAATCTAGCAGATGACGGTGCTGAGAAAGTATTGTTCCTGCAGTAGCCTATTATTCATGTAAAATCTGATGACTATTTTTTAAAAAAATTATTATACATAATCTATTTTTTGTTAAAATCTGAGAATTATTCTTGTAGCCACAAGTTTCTTCTATTACGTTGATACTGGCTTTGTCCTCAACCTCAGCCAAATATTAACTATAAAATTCAACCAATTGGCATTTGACTGAAATGAAAATTATATATACACCCCATTTTATTTATATATATAGATATACATGTGTATATACTTAGTGTGTGTTATGTTCAGTATGCTATGGTGAAAAAGCATAGATCAAGTTACTAACTGTGGTCATTCCAGAGAGTAGAGGTAAGATCCTTTCACTATCGACTTCAACACAGTTCTCAATTTAAAAATAGAACTCTAAACCAGTGGGCACTATTATAAGAGACATAAGCATTTGGGGGAAATTATCGTTTTTTAATGAGTGTGTAAATGGGTATTTTACATCTTATTGCAGATTTGTACTGAGTTTTGAAATTGGAAACTGTGAGTCTTCCTACTTTGTTTTTCTTTTTCAATAGCGTTCGTTTATTAAGGATCTAATGTCATTCCATATATTTTTTAAGATAAACTTCTTTATTTATGAAGAAAAAAATAAGCCAGCAGGGTGTTAGTAAGGATTGCACTGAACCTGTAGGTTGTTGTGTGTATTGCTGTCGTCTTAACAATAGCTTCTAATGTATAAAGGCAGAATATATCTTTATGTAGTTAAATCTGATATTTATTTTACCGATGTTATGTGGTTTTTCAATGTGCCTCCTCGGTTAAATTTGTTTCTACATATTTCATTATTGTTAGTGATATTGTAACTGGAATCGTTTTCTGAATTTCTTCTTAGGATTCTTTATTGCTAGTATATAAAAAATACAAATGGCAGGGCACAGTCGTGCGTCCCTGTGGTCCCAGCTGCTCAGGGGGCTGAGGTGGGAGGATCGCTTGAGCCCAGGAGTTCTGGGCTGTAGTGCACTATGCCGATCAGGTGTCTGCACTACGTTCAGCATCAATATGGTGACCTCACGGGAGCTGGGGACCACTAGGTTGCCTAAGGAGGGGGGAACCGGTCTTGGTCAGAAACAGAGAAGGTCAGAACTCCAGTACTGATCAGTAGTAGGACTGCGCATGTGACTAGCCGCTGCATTCCAGCCTGGGCAACATAGAGGCCCCGTCTCTAAAAATAAATTAATTAATTAGTTAATTAATTAATTTTAAAAATACAAATAATTCTTGAATTTGGTTCTTGCCTTCTAAAATTTTGCTGAATTCACTTATTAACTTGAGAGTATGTGTGTGTGTGTGTGTGTGTGTGTGTGTCCTTTAGGAGTTTTTACATGTAGGATCATGTGAATACTCATCTGTTGACAGAGATAGTTTTATATATTCCCTTCCAATTTGGGATTTCTTGTATTTGTTTTTCTTGCCCAATTTCTCTGTCAAAAAATTCCACTACATTGTTGAATGGTAGAATCAAAAGCAGGCACTTTTGTTTTGTTGTTCTTCATCTTAGGAAAAAATCTTTAGTTCTTTGACCATTGAATATTATGTTAGCTGTCAGTGTTTCATAAATGGCCTTGTATTCCAACTTCGTTGAGTATCTTTTAAATTTTTGTTGATTTTATTTTTATTATTTAAGGCTAATCATATGAACCAGTTGGATTGGAGAAGGAAGAAGAAATTCTATAACTTGTGGTGATCAATTAATTGTAAACAATACCGCACTTGGACAAGCCTGCTGAATGTTTTTATCATAAAATGATATTGGATTTGTCAGCTACTTTTTGTGTCGATTAAGATGATCATGTTTTTTCCTTCAATTTGGTAATGTATTTTACGAAGAATGATTTTTGTGTGATGAACTATTCTTGCACTCCTGGAATAAATATCATTTTGTCCTGGTGTATAAGTCCCTTAATATGCTGTTGGGTTCGGTTTACTAGAATCTTACTGGGAATTTTCCCATCTACATCCATAAGGAATGTTAGTCTTCAGGTGTCTTTTCCTGTAGTTTATTGGTCTGGCTTTCATATCAGGATGATTTCACCTCATAGAATGAATTAGGAAGTGTTTCCTCCTCTTTTGTTTTTTTGTAAGAGTTTGAGATGAATTGGTTTCTATTCATTTGATGTCAGGTATAATCCACTATTAAAACAACCTGTTTCTGTTCTTTTTTCAATGGGATTTTTAAAAATTAGTGAGTAAACCTCTATGCTTGTATATTAGTCATGGTTTTCTAGAGAATCAGAAACAATAATAGCATATACATTTTATATATTATCCATATATATACTCATGTATATATATATATATGTATATAGAGAGAGACAGAGAGAGAGAGAGAGAGAAACTGAGGTAGGAAGAGTGAGAGAGAGTGATTTTGCTTTTCTTAAGACAGAGTCTAGCTGTGTCACCTATGTTGGAGTGCAGTAGCATGTTCTCAGCTCACCTCAACCTCTGCCTTGTGAGTTTAAGCAATTCCCCTCCATCAGCCTCCCGAGTAGCTGGGATTACAGGTGCAACCTACCACACGCAGCTGATTTCTGTATTTTTTTTTAATACAGACGGGGTGTCACCATTTTGGCCAGGCTGGTTTCTAACTCCTGACCTCAAGTGATCCACCCACCTCAGCCACCCAAAGTGCAGGGATTACAGTCATGAGCCACCCCATCCAGCCAAGAGAGTGATTTCCTACAAGGAATTAGCTCACATGATTATGAAGGCTGACAAGTCCCTAGATCTTCATGGTGAGTCAACAAGTTGAAAACCCAGGAGAACTGAAGGTGTGCTGCTCCTTTCAGTCTGACGGCCTGAGAAGCCTGAGAGCTGAGGTTTAGTCCTAGTTCAAA
>CAUYLG010069264.1:0-13604 GCA_963573385.1 Cacajao melanocephalus | reverse complement strand
CCTTCCTGTCTCCATTGTTAAGCACAATTATTGGCATAAAAGAGGTTTTTAATACCCATTTTTAGACTGCATTCTAGCCTGGGCAGTAGAACAAGAATCTCGTTCTCTCTCCCTCTTTCTCTTCCTCTTTCTTTCTCTCTTACATTCTTTTTTTTTCTTTCTTTCACTCTCACTTTCTTTCCTCTCTGTTTCTTTCTTTCAAAAATAAAAAATAAAAAAAAATTTAAAAAAAGAGAGAATTACTTATATATTCCTGTACCCCTATAATGGTCTCACAAATTAATTTTAAGTAATTAAGACCCTGAGCATAGATTATCTGCATGTTTTTGAGTGGTCATTCAAGGGGTTTTTACATTAGAAACCTTAACATGATCATTGTCTCTGTGTATGTGATAGTGTATGTATGTGTGTGTGTGTGTGTGTGTGTGTGTGTGTTTTAACTTGGGATTGTCCAGGGAAAACCTGTTTGCCGTACCTTTACATAGATTCCTTTTCGCCTTTTTGGCCCTTACTATAGAGGTAAGGTTTGGTCTGAGAATAGAGCACTTTTCCACTAAAATAAGAGAGGATAGAATGTTTGTTAACAACTTGACATACAACTATATATCTAAGCTGTATAGCAGTTGGTATAGTGGCCTGATAGAGTGATTGGTTAAGTCAAATTCTGAGATTACAGTCTCTTCCATTGGTCCTCTTATTCCTATCCCACACTGGGTGGGGATACTGGAATTTACTGCTTTAGGGAATTGTGCTGGCTACTCATTTGCTCTTCCAAATCCATTCTCCACACTTCTCAGCGCTGTTCTCTACCCCTGGACGCTGACTGCATCTTCTGGGTGTCCTCACCCTTCAGCTTCTGATTAGGGGTCCATCAGCAGGAGATACCAGGAAGAAATCTGAGAGTAGGAAGAGAGATTGGGATAATTGCACCGCTCACTCTCTCCCTCTTTTGCTGCAGTTCTGAGATGCTACAGTCCTCCACCTAAGACCACAGCTCTCTCCCAGCAGCTTCACTCAGACAAACCCTGTTGCATAATTCCAGCTCTCGTCAGCTCTGGAAACATTTTTCCTTCCCCTTACAGCCTACAGGTGGTAATGACTTCCCAGTAGACACTGAGTTCTTCATCATTTTTTATTGTATCTTTGTATTGGCCTCCCTGCTACACCCTTTATAAATAGTCCCTTCATTAAACTCTTTTTTGTTAAACTCTTTGAGTATGCCATCTTTTCCTTGCCAAGAGCCCAACTATATGAGTGCATATATAGCTATATGCCTATGGTTCTGCATTTCAGTGAATATAATTACTATTATTATTCTAGGTTTTTCTCTTAACTTTTTCTATTTATGTAGTTATCTACAACTTAAATTACTTAGCATGTAGGAGGGGCAGTGGGAGGCCAGAAGCTAGCTTGTTGGCACTGCCAGAAACAGCTGAAACCAGTTCTAAGCAGATTGGCAAGTCGCCCATGAGTTGGGTTTAAAACATATGAAAATAAATGTGGAACAAGTACACTAAGTTTTAATTAACTTCCAGGTGAAATGTGATTACATTATGATAAATATAATTCTAAGTGTGTGTCTTATTTTTCCCAACCATATTGAGACCCCCCTCCCAACTTTTTTTTTGAGAGCTCTATTGCTGAGGCTAGAGTGTGGTGGTGCAATGTAGGCTCACTGCAGTCCTGAAGTCCTGAGCTCAAGTGATCCTCCCACCTCCTAAGTAGCTGGGACTACAGGTGCATGCCACTATGCCTGGCTAACTTTTTAATTTTTTTTAGAGACAGGGTCTCACTATGTCACCCAGGGTGGTCCAGAACTCCTAGCCTCAACAAATCATCTTGCCTTGGCCTCTCAAAGTGTTGGGATTCCAGGTGTGAGCCACCATACCTGGCCTGAGAACACTTTGAAACCAGAAATATATACTCTTTTGTCTTTTTTATAAAACTCAAGCCAGGCATGGTGGCTCATGCCTATAATCCTAGCACTTTGGGAGGCCAAGGTAAGCTGGTTGCTTGAGCCCAGGAGTTCGAGACCAACTTGGGCAACATGGTGAAACTTCATCTCTACAAAAAAATACAAAAATTAGCTGGGTATGGTGGCAGGCACCTATAGTCCTACCTACTCAGGAGGCTAAGGTGGAAGGGTCACCTGAGCCCAGGAAGTCAAGGCTGTGGTAAGCTGTGATTGTGCTACTGCACTCCAGCCTGGGTGACAAAGTGAGACCCTGTCTCAAAAGCTAAAAATAAAAAAAAAATTAAAAATAATAAATAATAAGTAAATAAATAGAACTCAGCATACAATTAGTACTTGATAAATGTTTATGGGTTAAATGGATACAAAATGGATGAAAAGGACACTTAATTAAATGTATTTATTGAGTAACAACAAGTTCCTAATAATGAAACCTGGAATACATGCTGTAAAATAAGGTAAATTCCTCCTTCAAATTTAATCAGAAGAAAAGTAAATGTGATAAATTAAACCAGATGAGAAGAAGAGAGTATTAAAAGAAAGACAAGATTAATTTATTTGAACCTGCCAGAACAGGGCCAGGGCAGGAGAATATGGAATATCAGGTTGGGTGTGTGTATGGGGCTGGGGTATTATGTCAGGAAATTCACTGGAAAACATTGAATTTTGAAATCTCAAAAGGAAATAAGAAATTTTTTAAAAAAATAATGATAGGCAATTACTTTCTTTTGAATCTTTAAGCATTTGATATTAAATATTGAATGCAGACTCAAAAGTCATAGAAAATTTAAGGGGATATTGTAAAGATATAACAAACGAGTTAATGGTATATGTAAGCGTTCTGGATTCTTTTCAGTAACACCATTAGTACAAATGCAAGGCATTCTTTCACATTGAATTTATACATTGTATATATGATATATACTTTAATGGTTACTATCTGAAAACACACTTAAGCTTAGGAGAGTTGAAGAGGTTGAGGAGAAGTCATGATTTCAGTCTATTATTACTCCTTTTTCAGTCTCTTTATCCCTGACCATATTAACTACTATAAAATTGTAAAGATGATTGTCGTAGTATTTATTATATGTTTGAGATCATTGACTGGATACTTTCATATAGAAAATACAGCACTGTACAATTATTACCTTCCTTTCATTATAGAAAAAGTTTGGATAATCAAGCAGATTTTTGTACATTTCTCATGAGATATTTTAGCTTGAGCTAACTGCTGAAAAGTCAGGTCTGCATAAAGTTAGCATGTCCTGGCCAGGCGTGGTGGCTCACGCCTGTAATCTCAGCACTTTGGGAGGCCAAGGCAGGTGGATCATGAAGTCAGGAGAGATCAAGATCATCCTGGCCAACATGGTGAAACCCTGTCTCTACTGAAACACAAAAAATTAGCTGGGCGTGGTGGTGTGTGCCTGTAGTCCCAGCTACTCGGGAGGCTGAGGCAGAGGAATCGCTTGAACCCAAGAGGCGGAGATTGCAATGAGCTGAGATCACGCTACTGCACTCCAGCCTGGCGACAGAGTGAGACTCCATCTCAAAAACAAAACAAAACAAAACAAAATGTTAGCCTGTCTGCCAGCAATATCACTCTTCTTTATACTTTTAATTAGAAAAAAAGTCTGTTCTAATTTGCAATTCAAGTTCTTTTAAGAAGGGCAAGTTGGAGTAAGGTGATTTAATCATATATAGTGCACCAATAAACTGTGTGGAGGAGGATGTATGTGTACTTCTCATTGGAATAGAGCCAGGGAAAACCACTGGGGAGGCAGTCAGTGAAGCAATGTGCGGTCTAGAAGGCTAGCAGGCTGTCCAGATGTATCCTACAGGGAGGCACTTTCCTGGTGTGAGCACCAGTCTATTAAGTCTGGCTTTAGTTTGGTAGGCTTGACATTCAATTTTGCTAAAACACTAAGGTGACTGGCTTTCTAGTGACTGACTTATGAGAACTATAGTCACAGAACACTCTCAAAGCCAGAATATAACTACGAAGCTGGTTAGTAGATTCCCCTCCTCTAGACTAGTCTAGGCAAGTGACTGACAAACAAGGAGATTGGGAATGAGATGGTGAGGCCTCTTCTTTCTATTGAGGCCACTGAGAGGAAACCTCAGTCTTCCTGGAGAAGCTTTTCAAACTGCTTAAGCCACCTCTGTCCTCCCTTCCCTTCTTCCTCTTATCCTACCCCAGAGAGTGTTATAATTTTGATGGCCACTTCCAAAAAGATGGCATCATCCCTGATGAATATTATAGCTAATATTTCTTTAGGTAGTATATAATTTGCCTCAACTAAATAGCAAAAAAATGTTGAGGATTATCACTTTAGCCTAAAAATTTCCAAATTTGTCTCAACATAAGAATCATCTCAGGCACTTTCTTGAAATAGTGTCTGGAATCCCCCCTGAGTGTTCATTAAATCATGGGTGAACCCCATATGGTGATGGGCCTTAGGAAACGTGTAAGTTCAGGCAATGCTATCTAGACTAATCCCCCTGGGAATCAAATCATTGTCAACGTACAGAACTCCTTTTCTTTGCTGCTGCTGAATTTTCCAAGGCGTGTGTTCCCACTACTCTCCAGAAGACTCCCTGCCTATATCTGCCATGTCCTATGTGGCCCCAACACTTACCCGTTGATGACGGAAGTGAAGGTCATATAGTAAAAACAAAGCAATGTTAGCCAGTCAAGCACACACAAAGAATTCAGTGGTTAGACCAGCCTTACTGCTGGTTTCAACCAGAATTAAGGTTTCAACCATCACTCAGCATTATGTTTCAACCAGATTCCCTGAGTGGTGGATATTTACACTGTTCTCTCTTACCCTATCGGTTTATCTCTAACCACCCCTGCTCCATACACAGCTGTATATTTAACCAGCAGACCCCCTGGCTTCCTCTCTTGATCAGCAGAGTGCCCCCCGCCAAACTCTACCCCTACTGGAATCTCTGTCTTCCCCAAGAGCTGCTCAGTACTTTTTAACCGTTTTTCTCCTACCTATTTCCATAATATTCATCATGATTTGTCATTCATTATCACATATATCTAAGTGCAGGTTAGTGGTCTTTGGGTCCTGATAGAGGAAAAGGTGAAAGGCAGGAATCCTCGTAGCAGTGTTAATCTAAAAGGAAGAAGTTGAGGCAAGATTAATATAAGTGGAGAGTTTATTTGGGCCAGGCTTAAGGATTGCAGCTCAGGAGCACAGATGCAAGTTGCCCTGAATATACATTCCAATTAGCAGCAGTTACAAGTGGATTTTTAAAGGCAAAAAAGGGAGACGGAGAGTGGAGTGATACAGAATTATTTGTCAGAAATTCTCATTGGCTTACAGAAATAACAGTAATTAGTGATTGGCTAAATATTGTTAAGCTGTAGGGTGTGAGTTAGTGTCCAGTGTGGCATTATTCGGCTAATTTATGGCTACTTGCAGCAATAGCAAGTAGTTGCAAGACATGAATACATAGCTCAAAGCAGGGAGTGGGGCATCACTATGGTCTCGCTTTAAGGTCTCTATGCACCTGATAATTAAAAGACTTGCATCCTCAGATAAAAGTTCTTTTCTCACTATGGAATCTAAAAAAAAAAGACAAACCGGCTGGGTGCGGTGGCTTATGCCTGTAATCCCAGCACCTTGGGAGGCCCAGGCAGGTGAATCACTTCAGGTTAGGAGTTTGAGACCAGCCTAGCCAACGTGGTGAAACCCTGTCTCTACTAATACACAAAGTTAGCAGGGCATGGTGGCGCGCCTATGATCCCAGCTACTCAGGAGGCTGAGATAAAAGAATCATTTGAACCTGGGAGGCAGGGGTTGTAGTGAGCAGATATTGTGCCACTGCACTCCAGCCTGGGCAACAGAGTCAGACTCTGTCTCAAATCAATCAATCAATCAATCAGTCAGACTCGTAGAAACGGAGTAAAATGGTGGTTGCTGGGGACTGGGGGAGGAGGAAATGGGGAGATGCTGACCAAAGTGTACACACTTTTAATTGTAAGATGAGCAAGTTCTGGGGATCTAATGTACAACATGAGTGGTGTCAGATGTGTTGTGATTATCATTACACAATGTATACCTATATCAAATCACATTGTACACTTTGAATATATACAATCTTGTCAATTCAATATTTAAAAATAAATTGTCAGTCTCACCACCTGACCTCTTATGTTTCCAAATTCTTCCATCTGTTACTTCAGGTCCGTATGTTCTGCACTGTCTTTGGAATCTCTAGGCCATTGATCCTTTCACTTTTCCCTTATTCATTAGCCTCATTCTCTGTTTGCTTATCTCCCTGACCATCTTTTATTTCCTAGTCCCTTGTTTCATTGATGCCATCCCAGACTTTTTCTTTTTTGGTCTATCTGTTCCATCCACCACCCCCATTCTCTGTGCTCACACCCAGGTGGCTGAGTGCTACTAGAGAAAGCCACTCTTGGTTAATACCAAGATTATACTTGATCATACAAGACTATAGTAATCTACAGTGCTGACTTTGATTTAGCCCTTGGTGTCATCTGTCAATTTTACATAGTTCTTGTTCTTACTTTCCAAAATGGTTACTTCCAACTGTTTCCATTGTTTCTAAAACTTTCCAACTGTTCTACTTCCTTATTCTCAGTTGATGATGTTACCTTGTGGTCAGCAGAATGGGCCCACAAAGTTGACCACACCCTTATCTGTGGAACCTGTGAATGTATTATATCACATCACAAAAGGGACTTTGAAGATGTGATTGGATTATAGGCTTTAAAATAGTGAGAGTATCCTGGATTATCCATGTGGGCCTAATTTAATCACACGAGCCCTTAAAAGTAGAGAAGTTTCTGCAGCTCAGGCAGGAAGATGAGGCTGAAGGAGAAGGCAGAAACATTCCATGTGTGAGAGCATTCCATAGGCTGTCACTGATCTGGAACAGATGCCTCTAGGAGCTGAGTGTCCACAGTTGAGAGACAGCAACATATTAGAAACCTTCATCCTGCAACTGGAAGCAAATAGATTCTGCTAACAATCTGAATGAGTTTGAAAGCTTGCCAGAGTCTCCTGAGAGCCCAACTGGCCAACACCTGATGTCAGCCTCATGAAACTCAGAAATGAGAAATGAGCAGAGAAGTCTACAGAACTTCCGACTTGCAGAACTGTGAGATAATACATTGGTGTTGCTTTAGGCTGGTAAATTTCTAATTCATTTGGTGTAGCAGCAATTGAAAACGATACATATTTTCTAAAAAAAAAAACTGAAGCATCAAAATGAACTTTTTCCTTTTATTTTTTTGAGACAGAGTCTGGCTCTGTCACCCAGTCTGCAGTGCAGTGGCACAATCTCAGCTCACTGCAACCTCCATCTCCCCGACTCTAGCGATCCTCCCACCTCAGCCTCCCCAGTAGCTGGGACTATAGGCATTCATTACCATGCCTGGCTCATTTTTGTGTTTTTTTGTAGAGATGGGCTTTCACCATGTTGCCCAGGCTGGTCTCGAACTCCTGGTCTCAAGCGATCCACTCATCTCGGCCTCCAGAAGTGCTGGGATAACAGGTGTGACCCATCACGCCCCACCTGAAAAGAACTTTTTTAACTTTTTATAAGCAGCCTATGAACACAGCACACCACTCGTATGCTTTCTTTTCCCTTCCTTCCCCTTGTTGTTTTGGAGGAGTTGTTCCCTCTCATCTCTCAGCTATTTCTTCCATCTGTGTTCAGATGCTATTTCCTCCTGACTTCTCATGAACCTCAACTCCTCACTCTCCTCCCCACTACCCCTTTCCTTATTTCCTTTACAGATTCTTTCCCATCGGTGGTCCATTAATTTTAGAACATTTTCATTAGTCTAGAGAGAAACCCCTGTACCCACTAGTAGTCACTCTTCATTTCCCACCAACCCAAATTATATTTTACAAACTTATTCTGGGAATGCTTTAGCACCTCTTTTATTTATTTACTTATTTCTGTTTATTGATTTATTTATGAGACAAGGTCTTGCACTGTTTTCCAAGCTGGAGTGCAGTGGCCCTACTACAGCTTACTGTAGCCTCAATCTCCTGGGCTCAAGTGATCTTCCCACCTCAGCCTCCTAAGTAGCTACGACTACAGGTGTGTCACTACACCTGGCTATTTTTTTTTTAATTGAAGAGATGGGGTTTCACCTTGTTGCCCAGGCTGGTCTCGAGCTGCTATGTTCAAGCAATTCTCCCACCTCAGCCTCTCAAAGTGCTGGGATTACAGGCGTGAGCCACTATGCCAGGTGTGCACCCTTTACTGACTAGCTCTCCAGGAAGCCAGCTCACGGGCCCTCTGCTGAATCAGCTGTTCCTCATCCCACTCAATCAGGATTCCACACCTCTATTGCATAAGCAAACTCCCTCTGGTTAAAGTCAACAAAGACCTCAATGTCACCAAACCCAATGGACATTTTCTAGTCCTTATTTCACTTGCTCTCTCAGGAACACCTGATATAAATGGTATCTCATCCTTCTCAAAAAGAGGCTTTTCCTTGGCTTCCTTGTCACCACATTCTCCTGGTTTTCTTCACTCTCTGGATGTGCATTTGCAGCCTCATCTGCTATGTTTTCCCACTTCACCTAAACTATAATATTTGGTTTTCCCTTGGACCTCCTCTCACTCTAATCTTTCCAGACCTTCTCGGTTGATTTTCTGTGGCTTCCCTTATTATTACATGCTGGCTATTCTCAAATTTGTGTCTCCAGTCCATGCCTCTTTTCTGAGTTCTAGACCAGTATCATCAGCTGCTCACTTGCCGTCTCCATTTATACATCTACACCTTAAATGTATCAAGTTTAAAACTCATCATTTGCTCCACAAAAGCTGCTGCTGTCTCAGCACTTTCTGTCTTGGTAAAGGGCATCACCATCCACCAAAGAGCTCAAACAAACAAAAAATAATGTAGGAGTCATCTTAGGCTTCATCCTCATATCCCAACTGATTTACAAATCCTGCAATAAACATCCTCATGCAAAATTAAAAAAAGAGAAACCTTTCCACTCCTGAGACATACGTTTGTTTAGAAGGTAACATGGTGATTCTTTTCATTTTAAAATTTTCTTTTGAGACAGTCTCTGTTGCCTAGGCTGGAGTGCAGTGAAACAAAATCTCAGGTCACTACAAACTCCCCTTCCCAGGTAAAAGTGATTTTCATGCCTCAGCCTCGTGAGTAGCTGGAATTACAGGCATGTGCTACCATGCCTGGCTAATTTTTTGTATTTTTAGTATAGACGGGGTTTCACTATATTGGCCAGGTTGGTCTTGAACTCCTGGCCTCAAGTAATATGCCCACCTTGGCCTCCAAAAGTGCTGAGATTACAGCCACGAGCCACTGCGCCCAGACCATGGTGATTCTTAGACAAACAGCCATTGGCACAAACTGGGAATTCAATAAAAATTTGTTGGTTGAGTAAATGACTTAAGATATATTCGGAGTCGAGTTATATGAGGAGATAAGTACTACAGATATACATTTTTCCTAACTTAATCAGCATGTTTTATCAAATCAAAGAAATACCTGTAAAATTTGATTTATACTGCCTTAGAGAAAACAACTGACAAGCACACACTTATCTATTGTCCATTTCTCTCTCTTGAAGCACTCAGTGCCACTATTTTCGAAAGGCAATGAATCGCAAATTTTGTCACCTTTCATACATGGTAAGAACAAAAGGTGCAGTTAAAAAACAAAACAAAAAAAATCATCTTTCTGTGAAAAGAATGTTACTACTTTTTAAAAGATAGAAATTAAGATGAATAATTTGCTTTCTCATAGGTTGGCAATGAACAGATTGAAAACTTCAGATCATCCATTATCAATTATATTATTTATTTACCTGGGGATATTTAAGTGGCATAATAAAATTATTTATTTCAGAATATTTAAACTGAGGCACAGTAGTAACCACTAATTCAAAACTACTCAACAGCCTTCCATGCAGAGGCTTATGAGGGAACTGCGGGATTTACACCAGGCAACAGTGCAGACAGAACTGCAGGCTTTGGAGCATTTTGACTTTATCCATGTACACAGGCCAAAAAGCCCACAATATCATTTGAGATCTGCAGAAAATTGTATTTAGACATATCCCATAATGTCCAAATATTTGGATCATGAAGTAGGGAGTAGGTGGGATATTCACCCAGACTTGCTTACAGATGGCTACATATTTGAATCTAGTCATTCAGTGTTACCAATGGATAGGACACCCACGCTTCTGAATTAGCTCTGTGATTGTCTATAAAAACTGCTGGTTTGAATTTTGACTGCATCCTAGCAAACCAATCCATTTGCTATTGCCTTCTGGGCAAAATGCCTAGGCTTTGTAAATTTGAAAATGAGCTCCTTACTGAAGAAGAAAAATATAAGCCCCAGGACAATAACTTTCGATTGGTGGTCTCCTCTGGGTTCTTACCTTTAAAAGTAGCTTTAAGAGTCTATTTTCCACAGCAATGATGTTGAGCCCTTGGATAATTTTAGGAGCATGTTCATTTGGGGGAAACTTCTGCATTGTGACAATATCTTTTTTTTTTTTGGTTTTATTTTTTATTTTTTAAAAATTTAATTTTTATAGGCACATAGCAGGTAAATGTATTTATGGGATACACAGACTATTTTGATATAGGCATATAATGCGTAATAGTCACATCAGGGTAAATGGGGTATCCACCACCTCAAGTGTTTATCCTTTGTGTTACAAACAATCCAATTATATTCTTATTTTAAAATGTACAATTCTAGTCTTCCTGTTTTGCTATCAACTACTAGATCTTATTCATTCTATCTAGCTATATATTTTTTTACCCATTAACCAACTCCCCTACCCTTCCTAGCCTCTGGTAACTATCATTCTACTGTCTGTCTCCATGAGTTTGTTTTAAATGTTAGCTCCCACAAAAAAGTGAGAACATGTGAAATTTGTATTTTTGTGCCTGGCTTATTTCACTTAACATAATGACTTCCAGTTCCATCTATGTTGTTGCAAATGCCAGGATCTCATTCTTTTTTATGGCTGGCCTAACAGTTTCTTTATCCATTCATCTGTTGACGGACACTTAGGTTGATTCCAAATCCTGGCTATTGTGAATAGTGGTGCAATAAACATAGGAGTGTAGGTATCTCTTTGATATACTGATTTCCTTTTTGGGGGGTATAAACCTAGCAGTGGGATTGCTGGGTCATATGGTATCTCTATTTTTAGTTTTATGAGGAACTTCTTCCATACTATTCTCCATAGTGGTTTTACTAATTTACATTCCCACAAACAGTGTACGAGGGTTCCTTTTTTCGACGTCCTTGTTAGCATTTGTTATTGCCTGAGCACCTTTTCATATACCTGTTTGCTATTTGTAGGTCTTCTTTTGAGAAATGTCTATTCAGATCTTTTGCCCATTTATTATTCAGGTTATTAGATTTTTTTCCCTACAGAGCTGTTGGAACTCCTCATATATTGTGGTTATTAATCCCTTGTCAGACGGATAGTTCCCATTCTGGGGGTTGTCTCTTCACTTTGTTGAATGTTTCCTTTGCTGTGCAGAAGCTTTTTAGCTTGATATGATCCCGTTTGTCCATTCTTTTCTTTAGTTGCCTGTGCTGTGACAACATCTTAAGGTTGTGAGTTTGGGGACTGCCTACCCTGCATATTCTTTTCAGTTACCATTATCTTTAATAACCACAGACAAATGACGTTGACCCACATGATACCTGTACTAGAAACCCAGATTCCCCTCATTATTTTTGTTGATTATATGGAAGCACTCATAAACCAGTGCAAATCTTAAACATAATTACCTTGTCCAGAAGTAGACATTAATGTAAAACATTTACGTCAATAACGATTTGGCTAGTTTCCCTCGGACTGGTCATTCCCAGTTAGATTCCCTGAGGGTGCCATCATTTACTTTGAAAACTGCCCAGAGGTGTATGAATAGCAACTCCAGGACAATGCAGAACCGTGACCATTTTAAAGACAGCAATCGCCATTTAAAAACAGAACTACTGAGGCCTTCGACGAAACCTGGCATGGCTGCTGTGCACCCCAACAGCTGTGGAAGAGCGCAGTATTCAGTTAAGCAAACAACTTTCACTGTTTATTTTGGTGACGGTTCCTTATCCTTAAATGAGAAGCAGATCAATTAACAGGACAAATGACATTATGGTTAGGCACGAAAGGGACAGTACTGCCAGCCTCATTAGCTTGGAGCACCCTTCCAGCTCAGATCATGCGGACTGATGACTAACCTTGCCAGGCAACGCTGTGAAGTTTGGAAACCCGCCTCTTTGACCTAGGCCCCGCCAACACCCTCTTAATCAACGCTGGCGCTCCCAAACCCACTCACACGCTGTCAGGAAGCAGTTTCCGAAACAGGCCGGGTGCGGGGGTGGGGGATCCCGTTCCAGCCCCACCCCTGAAAGTTGCTGGGAGTGGCACCCGAAGAACTTTCCCAGATTGATCTCTGTCACCGCTCGGGGAGGTCAGCTGCAGGCCCTCAGCCTTTCCGCCCGGAGCCAATCTGCCCTGCCTGCCAAGCCCCTCCTTCCCTGCACCTTAAACAGCCGCGAGGGGAGGGTCGGCTGCGTTTTTCTTCTTAAGAAGTCGCGCAGGTTTTTTGAGCTCCACTCTGCGCCAGGAGAGCCACGGCAGCAGGAACGGGCACTGCTGCCACCGGGCCGACGGGTGAGTCACTGTTTGGAAATGGAGTGGGCGGGCGAGGGTGTGAGAGAATGAATGATGTCAGGAGCGCGCTGGGCGCAGGGCGCAGGGCGCAGAGAGCGGGCCGCGCGGCGCGGGCGGGGATAGCGGGAGCCGGGCCGCGGTCAACACTGAGCGCCGCGCCGTGGGTCGAGTGGGGCGGGGAGACCCCGCCCTCGGCGCGCACGGAGCCGCCCTCTGCCGCTCGGAGCCTGGCCCGTGCTGCAGCGCCGCCGAGTGCGGCCTCGGGGGCGGCGGCCGCGGGAGGGACCCGGAGAGCTGCTTCCCGTATCGAGGCTGCGGCGTGGGAGGGCGAGACCCCGTGCAAACTTTCTAGCGGCTTCGGCCCGGTGGTGGTGACGCCCGGAGCTGGTCGCGGCGGCTGCGGCAGCGGGCTCCGTCCCCTGGCAGATCCCTTTCCCGGGAGCAAGTGCCTTCAGCTGGGAGTGTCTGGAGCCCCGGCCGCCAGCGGGTAAGGAGCGCGCGGAGGGGCAGGGAGGAGGATGGGCGGGGGAGCGGCGAGTCCTCCGAAGCGCGGGAGGGGGAAGGTGGATTGCGAAGCGGGGACGTGGCTCTTATCCGGCCCCCACTCTCCCCTCCCAGGGCATCCTTCCTCGATTTTGTCGGGTGGAGGAGGGATGTGTGCCTTAGTCTCCTAGCTCGAGCAGTTAGCTCATTCATTTGTAACCTATGTCGGGCACCTGGGTCCTGGCGTTGAAAGGGCACAGGTTAAACCACGAATTGTCCAGAGCCACTCTGGAGGTCAGGGCTGAAGTTCAGGTGGTGGAGGAGGGACTGTGTGTGTGTGTGTGGGGGGGGGGGGGTTGTTTGTGTTTTTTTTTTTTTTTTACCCTGGGCCCCAAAGTTATTTTGTTTAACATGAAAATCAAATCACATTACAACACACCCAAAAAACCATAAACGTGTGGCCTTACCGAGCG
>CAUYLG010069262.1:0-11826 GCA_963573385.1 Cacajao melanocephalus | reverse complement strand
GCCCCAGCCACAAGCAGGTCTGAGGTACTGACCAGACCCCGGCCACCATTCCCCACCAGTCATCACCAAAGACCAAGAGGGTGACCCTCCCACGGCTCCCACCATGGGGCTCCCACCGTCCACTCACCCGTCACCCCGATGACAGACACGGGGCCCACGCGCTGGCCATCGTGGAAGCCGTACAGGTTCATCTTGTACTTGTGGTCTGGCTCCAGGCCCGAGATGGTGACCCCGTCCTCGTGCCCCGGCACCCTCACCGCCTTGGGCTGCCCGTCCCCGTCCCTGTACTGGACCATGAAGTGGTCAAACTGGCCCTCGGGGACTGTCCAGGACAGGCTGAGGGAGTCAGGGGTGGCATCTGTCACGGTCAGCTCCCCCAGGCGAGGCTTGATGGGGGGCTCAGAGGTTGCGGTGGGAGGTTCTGAAGGCTCCTCCTCCTCTGGGACTGGACAGACGTGGAAAGAGAGAACTGAGAGATGGGCAGGGTATCTACGGACACTCTGCTCTCCTCTGCACTCTGCCAGCCATCTGAAAGGAGGCACAGTTGGCAGACTTCTCACCTGTCAGGGCCTCGACATGGACAGGACCCACATGCTTTCCATCATGGAAACCATACAGGGTCACCAGGTATCTGTGGTCGGATTCCAGGCCAGAGAGGGTGATGTCATTTCGGTCGCCTCCTGTACGGACCATTTGGAGTTGCCCATCTCTGTCTGTGTACTGGACTTCAAAGGAGTCAAATTCTCCCTCAGTCACCATCCAGGAGAGATGCAGGGTATGCGGCGTGGCCTCCTCCACCGTCAGCTCCCCGAGGCGGGGCTCAGGTGCTGGAGGGGTGGGGGCCGTGGTGTGAGTTTCCATTTCTTCCCCACGGGCTGGTTCTGAGAGACAGGTAGAGATGGATGGCTGGTCTGTCGCCGCACCCAGACTCTCAGGAGGAGTGAGGGAGGAGAGGGAGTGAGGACAAGCAGTCAGCAATCGAAGGACCAGCTTTTGCTGCACATGGGTGAATTTCAAAAGCACTGTGCTAAGTGCAAGAAACGAAACACAAGAGACTGCGTATTGTGGTTCCATTACATGGAAAGTCAAAAGGCCGGACCCATGATGATCAAAAGCAGGCAGCGGTGGCTAGAGGCTGGGGTTGGGGGAATTGACTTTAAAGGGACACAAGGAGACTTCCTGGATCAATGGAAATGATATAAAATGGGAAGCTCAGAGATCTTATGGCTCAGTCAGACCAGGAGAGGCAGGTGGGAAGGAGGCACAGGCGTTCCAGCTGCTGTACACTCACCGGTTATGGCAATGGCCGAGATGGGACCCACGCGCTTGCCGCTGTGCAGCCCGTAGAGCAGCAGCTTATACCTGTGAGCGGGGTCCAGGCCCAACACGCTGACCTCCCTGAGGCTGCCGTCCACGGGCACCACCTGGGGCTGCCCGTCCCTGTCCTTGTACTGGACCACAAAGGAGTCAAATTGGCCCTCAGGGACCGTCCAGGAGAGGTCCACGGAGTTTTGGGTCACGCTGGTCACCTGCAGCTCCTCCCCCAGACGGGGTTTTGGGGGATGCTTTGTTCCAATATCGTTCGTAGGACTCCGGGCCTCTGAGATGGAGACACGAATGGGAACAGCTGAGCCGTTTCTGGAAGGCTAGGTGACCTCGAAGGGCAGGATTGAGAGGTCCGCAGACAGGGCTTTGCATGGCTGAGTCCTGCTGGGCTGTGCTAGGGGCCTGTGCAGGGACGTGGGGAGCTGGATCTGAGTTGAATGGCTGGGGCCAAATAACGGTAATGGCAGCCACCACAAGTGACCGCCTGCTGCCTGGCCTGAAGGGAGCAGAGCAGGGACCTGCAGGGAATGCCCCTCACCTGTGGTGCCGTCGGCGGTGAGGGGGCCATGGCGCTTCTTGCCCAGAAGGCCATAGAGGAGGAATCTGTACTTGCGGCCAGCGTCCAGAGGGGAGACGGTGACAGAGTGCTCATGGCCCTCCACGGGCACCACCTGGGGCCCGTCTTTGTCCTTGAACTGGACCACAAAAGAGTCAAACTGGCCCTCAGGGACCGTCCAGGCGAGGCGCAGTGAGTCCGGGGTGGGGTCCGTCACCCACAGCTCCCCGAGGCGGGGTGGGGCCCCTGGGCTGGCAACTGATGGAGAGGAAAGGTTCTTGTGTTTATTTTTTCCAAAACGACTCCTTGACTGCCTCCCTCTGGGGCTGGAAAAACCCAGAACTGCCCAAATGCCCAGTGCTTCCCCAAAATATTTCCATCACCTCCCATCCTCACCACCATCTCTATGTGGCCCACGCCTCTCCCCCCTTGCCCAAGTGAAAAGAGTCACCCGTCCTGAGTCACCTCTGGGAAAAGAGATTCCCTAGCTCCCTGCCTCGTCTTACTCCCCTTTCTGTCCAGCCTCTTCCCACCTGTCACAGACTGCTTCCCCGGCAGGGTGCAGCTTCTTACAGACTTGCTGTCTAGCTCCTCTTACCTAGGAGCCCACACTTCGTGATTTGGCCAGCCTCTGAGGAAACCCAAGGGGTACAGGATCTCTGATGGGGGCAGACAGCAGGTGGTGGTGGGGGGAGGCAGGACACAGGAAGGTCTCACTCCTTCTCTGTTCTGTTTCTCATTCTGCACCAGCTGGCCCGGGAGAACTAAGGCTCCCACAGGGCCTGTGAAGGAGTGTGGGCTGCTTGTGAGAATGAGGAGGGGATGAAGCTGGGGAGCTCAGGCAGCGAAGGGATCTGGTGTCTGCCTGAGGAGCCATCCCAGGGCTTGAGAAGGAGCTGGCTTGCTGCCTTTCTGGACAGTGAGGACGCTGACGGCATTGTTATTGCGAGTTTTCTGGCAACAGGGAGCCCCCAGGGGCAGGGGAGGGCCTGGACTGAACCCTCGGAAAAGGGCATAGCTGGGCTGGGCTCCTCTGGTTCCCAATTTCTGAGGCCCCAGGAGGAGGGCAGAGAAGGAAGGGCAGCCTCTGTAGGAGGTACATATGGGCCCAGACGGGCCTGAGCTAGGAGGGTAAGAACCTGGGTGAAACTCACAGGGGAGACCAAAGACTCTCAGGAGGTGATGGACTCGCAAGGCAGGAAGGGCTCCTGGCTCCCCTTGCCCCGTCTCCCAGCACCCCCAGGCTCCCACATCTACCCTGAAGGAAGAGGCCTGGAGGGGCTTCCCTCATCCAACAGAATTATAAGAGAGGCAGAGTCAGCAGGGGACAACAGGCCAGGAACTGGCCCTGCTCTCCTGGGTCCTCATCTGCTTTGTGGCTTTTCTTTTCTTTTTTTTGGTCTTTTTTGAGACGGAGTCTCACTCTATCACCCGAGCTGGGGTGCAGTGGCGCAATCTTGGCTCACTGCAGTCGCCATCTCCCGGGTTCAATCGATTCCTGTTACTCAGACTCCCAAGTAGCTGGAATTACTGGCGCCCGTCACCACGCCCAGTTAATTTTTGTCTTTTTAGTAGAGACATGGTTTCGCCATGTTGGCCGGGCTGGTCTCGAACTCCTGACCTCAAGTGATCCTCCTGCTTCAGCCTCCCGAAGTGCTGGGATTACAGGCATGAGTCATCATGCTCGCCCCATGTGGCTTTTCAAATGAGACAGAGCAGGTGGACAAAGGGAAGACTCGGCTGGGGGAGTGCAGAGAAGGGTGGGAAGGCTGTGGCTCAGGCTCAGCTGCGTAGGGGCCCCTCTCACCCGTCTTTGCCTCCACAGAGACTGGGCTGCGTCGTTTCCCATCCTGGATCCCAAAGAGCAGGAACTTGTACTTGCGGGAGGGTTCCAGGCCAGGAATGGTGACCTCCCGCCGGTCTGCAGCCACAGGCACCACCTGGGGCTGCCCATCCCTGTCCTTGTACTGAACCACAAAGGAGTCGAATTCACCCTCAGGGACCGTCCATGAGAGGCCCACGGAGTCGGGAGTCACATCCGTCACTGTCAGCTCCCCTAGGCGTGGCTCCAGGGGAGGCTTGGAGACCTCTGTGGCTGGGGCTGGTGGGAGGGGAGCTGGGATTTGGGAAGACAAAGAACGTGGCTGAGATCTCTCAGGGGAGAACCCCGGGCTTCCAGAGCCTCAAGTGGGCTGTGAACTGAGACGGGGAATAGTCACACCTTTATTTCCAGGCCTCTAACTGAAATGCAGCATTTCCTTCAAAAACTAATATAGAAAACCAACCAGAGTACAATTATTGTGACTTTGTCACCAATGGAAAACAGAGATTTTTTTTTTTTTGAGACGGAGTCTTGCTTTGTCACCCAGGCTGAAGTGCAGTGGCACGATCTCAGCTCACTGCAACCTCCGCCTCCCAGGTTCAAGCGATTCTCCTGCCTCAGCCTCCTGAGTAGCTAGGACTACAGGTGCATGCCACCATGCCCAGCTATTTTTTTATTTTTTATTTTTAGTAGAGACGGGGTTTCACTGTGTTAACCAAGATAGTCTTGATCTTCTGACCTCGTGATCCACCTGCCTTGGCCTCCCAAAGTGCTGGGATTATTACAGGTGTGAGCCACCATGCCTGGCCTCAGATGTTTTCACATCACCTTAGAGTTATTGCAGAAACTTTAAAATACCTTTTATATCCATCACTGCTTCTAAATATCGTAGTTTAGTAAACACGCCAACCAGTCCTGTTATTTAATGAACTAATTAATAAGTCCAAGTATTACTAAATCACAAATTTGCATTTTTAAGAAATATTTTGGGCAGGGTGTAGTGGCTCACACCTGTAATCGCAGCACTTTGGGAGGCCGAGGTAGGTGGATCACCTGAGGTCAGGAGTTCAGGACCAGCCTGGCTGACATGGTGCAATCCTGTCTCTGCTAAAACTCCAAAAAATTAGCCTGGTGTGGTGGCTGTAATCCCAGCTAACTTGGGAGGCTGAGGCAGGAGAATCGCTAGAACCCAGGAGGCGGAGGCTGAGGTGAGCCGAGATTGTGGCATTGCACTCCAGCCCGGGTGACAAGAGGGAAATTTTGTCTGAAAAAAAATGGTTTTGATAACCGTCTATGAATATAATTGGTTTTCTTTATAATCCTATACATTCTATTTTATAGATTTTAAAACACTGCCTTGAGACGGAGGCTAGGGGTTTCACCAGATGCCACAGCACAAAGGTCACAGAGAACCTGTGCCCAGGAAGCCATGAGGGACAAGAAGGGGCCAGGAGCAAGAGCCAGGGTGGCTCCTGGAGAGATGAACGCTCACATGGGCCAGGACGGAACGCACTTTACCTCAACAAAAAAGGACAGAAGTGGGAAGTGGCAGCTGTGTCCAAGTCACAGAAGGGTTGTAAAGAGAAGCAGTAGAAACAGATGTGGACAGTTGGAGCAGGGGAGAGAAAGTCTGTGGCTGGATTTAGGCCAAATGGAAAGAAGACATTCCCCTAGGCGGGGGCAGAGTGGAGATGGGGAAGGAGCTGGAGGGCTGAGAAGGCTGCAAGCCTGCGAGGAGTAAAGGAATCAGGGAACAGAGACCAGCGGGATGACCGAGGCAGGGCGTGAGGGGATCTAGCCCCTCAATGAGGGGGCAATGGTGCCAAGGTAGGGCTGGGAGAAGGGCCATGGGGTGGGGAAGCTCTGGGTAACCAGAGATGGGGACTACCTCCTCCCATCACTCACCTGTCATGATGACCACAGACAAGGGGCCCACGCGTTGCCCATCATGTAGTCCATAGAAGTTCATCTTGTATTTTCTCTCAGGCTCCAGGTTGTAGACTGTGACCTCTCGCTGGTCTGCAGCCACGGGTACCACCTGGGGCTGCCCATCCCTGTCTTTGTACTGGACCATGAAGGAGTCAAACTGGCCCTCAGGGACCGTCCAGGCGAGGCCCACGGAGTTGGGGGTCACATCTGTGGCTGTCAGCTCCCCTAGACGTGGCTCCAGTGGGAACTCGGTGGCTGGAGGAGTCTCTTCTTCTTGTGGGGCTGGAACAGAGACAGTAGGAGGCTGTTAATAAAGAAACCCCCTTTTTGGCTGGGCTCTGTGGCTCATGCCTGTAATCCCAGCACTTTGGGAGGCTGAGGTGGGTGGACCACGAGGTCAGGAGTTTAAGACCAGCCTGGCCAACAGGGTGAAACCCCGTCTCTACTGAAAATACAAAAAAATTAGCCGGGCATGGTGGCGTGGTGGTGTGCGCCTGTAGTCCCAGCTACTCAGGAGGCTGAGGCAGAAGAATTGCTTGAACTCAGGAAGCAGAGGTTGCAGTGAACCAAGATGGCGCCACTGCACGCCGGCTTGCCAGCTTGGGTGTGACAAAGTGAAACGGCCTCTCAAAAAACAAAAAAAGAACCCTCCCTTTTCCCTTTCCTTATAGTAATTATGTCTAGTTATTTATTTATTTTTTTTTAGATGGAGTCTCACTCTGTCACCCAGAGCAGTGGGCAACCTCGGTTTACTGCAGCCTCTGCCTCCTGGGTTCAAGTGATCCTCCTGCCTCAGCCTCCCAAGTAGCTGGGACTACAGGCGTGCACCACCATGCCTGGCTAATTTTTTTTTTTTTTTATTTTTAGTGGAGACAGGATCTTGCCATGTTGGCCAGGCTGGTCTCAAACTCCTGACCTCAGGTGATCTACCTGCCTCAGCCTCCCAAAGTGCTGCGATCACAGGGGTGAGCCACCTCACCCGTCAATGTAGGTTGCGTTTGTGGAACCCACAAGATGGTTTTGATGTAAAAGGGCATTGATCTATCTGTCTGTTCAACAGTCTTTCACTAGGTCCCTGCCCAGTGTCTGAGGCTGCACTTGTTGGGGGAGAAGAGTGTCAGCCGTCACTGAGACCTTGGGAAAGTGCTGATGTTCCCACTACATGCAATGACTCCAGACTTATGCCCTCTGTCCAGACCTTCCCTGAACCCCAGGCTAGTGTTTGTGCTGCATCTTCCTTGGAGGCCTACTTGGGTGTCAAACTCAACAAGTACAAAACTGAGCCTCTGAGCTTTCCGACACCTGCTCCTGCCACAGCCTCCCCACCTCAATAAGATTACAACTTCATTCTTCCAGCTGCTCAGATCAAAACCCGCAGAGTCATCCCCAAGTCCTCTCTTACACTCCACATCCACCCTGTGGTTAAGTCCTGTTGCCACTACCTTCAGAGTCTGATCCCTCCTTGCCACCTCCAAGCACCACCAGCTCCTACTGGATTATCACAACTCTCCCACGTCATCTCCTTCTGCCCTCACCCTCCTTTGGTCTGTTGGGTCTGCAGCCAGAAGGATCCTGTTAACACATTAGTCAGAGCCGGTTCCCTCAGCGGCTTCTATCTCACTCAGGGTGAAAGCCAAGTCCTGCAGTGGCCTCTAAGGTCCCATATTCATCTCTTACCTCATCCCCTATTGCCTGCCCTCCTCCAACTCCATCCCAAAATGCACTGCTTTCCTCGCTGTCTGCAGACATCTGGGGGCGCTTCCCACCTGCCAGTCTCTGCATTTGCTCTTCCTTCTTCTAGGACGCTCTTTTCCCAAAGACCTGGGTGGCTGTCCTCTCACCTCCTTCTGGGCTTTCCTTAGACACTGCCCTCGCAGTGAGGCCCTTGCCGTCCCCCTACTAGGCTCTGCTTTTCTCCACCACTCATCACTGTCACACACGGTGCCACTGACATTTCTGTGCAATGTGTTGCCTGTCCCCCTCCACTAGAATGTGAGCGCCACAGACAGAAGCTTTGCTTTGTTCACTGCTGTGTCCCAGTGCCTGGCACACAGTAGGTGCTCCATGAACGTCTGTAAAATAATGAGTAGTCTGCAGGTCTGGGCTCAGGACCTGCTGATCCCCACCACTCCTGCATGAGCTGTCCGGGAGGGAAGCACTTGTTAGTGAGCGAACTAGAAGGTGGTCCCAAGGGGCAAAATGGCAGAGAAGGTGGCTGGATGGGTGGGGCTCCTAAGAGCTTGTTTCTCTGGCTTCCTCAGGAGGGCAAGACAATGTTCCAGGCAAGTGACACCCACTTAAAACGGGCTGGTGACCAGGCCTCAGGCAGACAGAAATGAGTCACGGTGGGGAGGGCAGGTGTGGAGGCAGCTGAGGGGTGGAAGGGAGCAGAATGATCCCCATGTATTGAACATCTACTATGCACAGGTACCAGGCCGGGCATTTTCTCTGCTGGGCATTTTCTCTCATTTCATTTGTCTTCTAACCTTAGTTGTTCCCACAGCATCCATCCCCTGCTCCTTTTTGTCCTCTCTGCACTTTTTTTTTTTAATATAGAGTCTCACCCTGTCGCCTAGGCTGGAGTGCCATGGTGCCATCTTGGTTCACTGCAAGCACCGCCTCCCAGGTTCAAACGATTCTCCTCTCTCAGCCTCCCGAGTAGCTGGGATTATAGGCACCTGCCACCACACCCAGCTATTTTTTGTATTTTAAGTAGAGATGGGGTTTCACCATATTGGCCAGGCTGGTCTCAAACTCCTGAACTTGTGATCGGTCTGTCTTGGCCTCCCAAAGTGATGGGATAACAGGAGTTAGCCACCACACCCAGCCACCCTCTCTGCACTTCTTTCCATAAGGGAATGAAACTGTCCTTCGCCATCAAGCTTTATTGTTGGTGGTTTGGCTTAACTGGAAAGGTGCGATTATAACGATTCATGACTCTGGCAGTCCCCATGCTACATGTGGGACAGTCTTTTTCCAATTTCAAAATGTGTCTAATGAGCTCCATGCACCTCTCCCATTGACAACTGCACTGTGTGAGCTGCCAGGCACAGCCCCAGCCTGGCGGGCTCCAGCTGCTTCGTCACCTTGCTGCTCTGATAATGCACACCGATGCCCATTTCTTTCCTAAAGGGCCTCATCTATTTTATCCAGGATGTGTAAAGTACAGGTTTCAAAATATCCAGCATTAGAACATGGATATACAGGGATACCCTGTGGGAAGATCTGAGTGAAAGATAAATGAGCTGAGAAGATGCCAGACATGTTACATCACCACGTCTAACTGTGATGATAAACTGAGTGGCGTTTACTCCCTCCTGAATATGAGGAAGCTGAGGTTCCCGGACAGGAGGTAAGTTTTTCAAGATCACACAGCTGGCTGGGTGAGGTGGCTCATGCCTGTAATCCCAGCACTTTGGGAGGCTGAGGCAAGTGGATCACCTGAGGTTGGAAGTTTGAGACCAGCCTGGCCACCATGGTGAAACCCCATCTCTACTAAAAACACAAAAATTAGGCCAGGTGCAGTGGCTTATGCCTGTAATCCCAGCACTTTGGGAGGCTGAGGTGGGCAGATCATGTGAGGTCAAGAGCTCAAGACCAGCCTGGCCAAGATGGCAAAAACCAGTCTCCACTAAAAATACAAAAATTAGCCAGGCATGATGGCGGGTGCCTGTAATCCCAGCTACTCGGGAGGCTGAGGCAGAGAATTGCTTGAACCCGGGAGGTGGAGGTTGTAGTGAGCCAAGATCACGCCACTTCACTCCAGCTTGGGTGACAGAGCAAGACTCCATCTCAAAAAACACCAAACCAAACCAAAACAAAAACACACACACAAAAATTAGCTGGGCGTGGTGGCAGGTGCCTGCAATCCCAGCTACTTTGAGGGCTGAGGCAGGGGAACTGCTTGAACCTGGGATGCAGATTTTGCTGTGAGCCGAGATCACGCCACTGCACTCCAGTCTGGGTGACAGAGCAAGACTCCGTCTCGAAAAAAAAAAAAAAGAAATAGCACACAGCTGAGAACAGGGGAAGCCAGGGAGGAACTCAGTTTGTCAGATTCCCAAACTCCATTTATCTCTACTGCACCACCTCTGTTGGTGCCTGACAGAGCCCATCCTTCCCCCAGGGACCAGGCACAAGGCCTCACAGAGCCCAATGTGGGTCCCTGGGACAGAGGGACAGGGGGAGGATCACTCCAGGAGCAGCCCTGGCAGCATGTCTGGGCCTGGCACCAGCCTCCACCCTACAACCTCAGGCCCCAAGGAGAGTCACTCAGGGTGGCTTTCCCCTCTCTCCCTCTTCTCAGTGCTGACTGAGGCAAAGAAAATAAATTGAGAGTGGAAGGTTCTGGAAAAAAATCAACCAAGTCATGATGAAGCTGAGCTTGGTGGATTAAAGAAACCATGTTCTGGAAAACTATCTATTTCTCTACTTCGACGTTTGTAATCTTGCCTCTTATTGTATAAGTTGTTTTGAGAAGGGTGTGTCTTTGTTTCTGTGAGCAAAGGGAAAAAGAGATTCCCCTCCCTGTGACTGGGCAAGTCAGCAGGAAGGTCCCAGAGGCACTGCTGCCCACTCAGCCTCTTGGCTGAGTGCAGAAGAATTGCTTGAACCCGGAGGTGGA
This sequence comes from Cacajao melanocephalus, assembly GCA_963573385.1. Lineage (NCBI taxonomy): Eukaryota > Metazoa > Chordata > Mammalia > Primates > Pitheciidae > Cacajao > Cacajao melanocephalus. Next base: position 1,569 of record CAUYLG010069262.1, on the reverse strand, counting down.
GGTTGCGGTGAGCTGAGATCGCACCATTGCACTCCAGCATGGGCAAACAAGAGCAAAACTCAATCTCAAAAAAAAAAAAAAAAGAAAAAAGAAACTTTAAAACTTGCAAGAGAGGACACAAACAGATGGAAAAACATTCCATGCTCATGGTTAGGAAGAATCAGTATTGTGAAAATGGTCATACTGCCCAAAGTAATTTACAGATTCAGTGCTATCCCCATCAAACTACCATTGACCTTCTTCACAGAACTGGAAAAAAACCACCTTAAAATTCATATGGAACCAAAAGAGAGCCCACATAGCCAAGTCAATTCTAAGCAAAAAGAACAAAGCTGGAGGCATCACACCACCGGACTTCAAACTATACTACAAGGCTACAGTAATGAAAACAGCATGGTACTGGTACCAAAACAGAGATATAGACCAATGGAACAGAACAGAGGCCTTGGAGGCAACACCACACATCTACAACCATTTGATCTTTGACAAACCTGACAAAAACAAGCAATGGGGAAAGGACTCTGTGTTTAATAAATGGTGTTGGGAAAACTGGCAAGCCATATGCAGAAAGTAGAAACTAGACCACTTCCTGGCACCTTACACTAAAATTAAAGACTTAAACATAAGACCTAACACCATAAAAACCCTAGAAGAAAACCTAGGCAAAACCATTCAGGACATAGGCATAGGCAAGGACTTCATGACTACAACACCAAAAAGCATTGGCAACAAATAGACAAATGGGTTCTAATTAAACTCCAGAGCTTCTGCACAGCAAAACAATTGTTAGAGTGAACTGGCAACCAACAGAATGGGAAAAAAATTTTGCAATCTACCCATCTGACAAAGGGCTAATATCCAGAATCTACAAAGAGATAAAACAGATTTACAAGAATAAAACAAACAAGCCCATCCAAAAGTGGGAGAAGGATATGAACAGACACTTTTCAAAAACAGACATATATGAGGCCAACAAACATATGAAAAAATGCTCATCATCGCTGGTCATTAGAGAAATGCAAATCAAAACCACATTGAGATGCCATCTCATGCCAGTTAGAATGGTGATCATTAAAAAATCTGGAGACAACAGATGCTGGAGAGGATGTGGAGAAACAGGAACACTTTTACACTGTTGGTGGGAGTGTAAATTAGTTCAACCATTATGGAAGACAGTGTGGTGATTCCTCAAGGACCTAGAAAGAGAAATTCCATTTGACCCAGCAATCTCATTACTGGATATATATCCAGAGGATTATAAATTGTTCTATTATAAAGACACATGCACATGTATGTTCATTGTGGCACTGTTTACGATAGCAAAGACTTGGAACCAACTCAGATGCCCATCAATGATAGACTGGACAAGGAAAATGAGGCACATATATCCCATGGAATACTATGCAGCCATAAAAAACAATGAGTTTGTGTCCTTTGTAGGGACATAGATGAACCTGGAAACCATCGTTCTCAGCAAACTGACACAAGAACAGAAAATCAAACACTGCGTGTTCTCACTCATAGGTGGGTGTTGAACAATGAGAACACATGGACACAGGGAGGGGAGCA